>CAJNDT010000601.1:22500-176015 GCA_905221615.1 Symbiodinium sp. CCMP2592
CCTGCCCCAAGGGTCCAAAGGACCCAGTAATCAGGTACTCGGTTTTAGGATAGTAGTTATGTAGGTTAGGGTTCGGAGAGTATATGACTATTGGGTACTTGGACCCTTGGGGCTAGTTATAAGGATCGTACAGTTTTGGGGTCCCGCCCTGGACTTTCAGCTGTAATTTTCAAGTGTCAGGCTTCAGGATTTAGGGTTTAGGGGTTATCGTGCTTTGCGTGCATTTGGGCAGGGGCTCTTTTTCCGTGGCTTGGGCGCTCGCACTAGGAGGTTTTGTGATAGTTTGTTTCTGTAGCTGGGGTCCTGGAATATCACAGGGGCAGGATGGCCAAGACAAGGAACAACTTAAGGGCCTTCGCAAGGAAGCAGGGTTAGTAACTTGTTCTTATTACTAAGGATGTAGAGTTAATGGCCATGCGGTGTGGAGCTCGTCCCCTGCGCAGCAAGAAACTATATAGCTAGTTTTTTGTAAACCACCCGGATATAGACAATCTACACCGTGCACTGTATAGGTTCCCGAACAACAGGGTTGCTTGAACTGTCAGGAAGGTCTGTTGTGGTGCCACGCACGCTTTGTCAAGGCGTTTTTCTAACCCACCTCAGAAGAAGAGCATTCTGGCGTTCAGGGTTTCTAGGTGTCAGTTATGGGAGTTTAATCTACGGATTGGGGGTTTGGGGTTTACAGGTGTTCAGGACGTAGTGTGTCCACAGCCGTTTAAGGGTTCAGGGCTCGGGTTTGGTGGATGTGGATGGCCTGATCGATAAATCTTAGGTACAGCCCCCATACAGTAAGAGTCTATAATAGGCCTACTATTAATGTCCTGCTATATCTCTAATATGAATATTATTCAACTATTACTGAGTGGGGCCCGTACCTAAGATAGATCCGATCCTGCATGACGGACTTTTTTCGCAACCCCATGGGTTTCCCCGTTGCCTGGCCTCGGTGAAGCCTTATCTACGTATCTTCGCAGACTTTGGTTCGACCGTTGCCCGAAAATTCAACTTTGCAAACCCCTAAACCCGCATAATATAAGCCTATTGATCTTCAGCTTTCCCGAACGAGCCCCGCATTCCGAACCCCAACCATTACCCCATTACAGCCCAGGCGACAGCCTAAGCCCTAAACCCTGGACCCGAACTGTTAAATGCAAAACCACAACTCTGCATGCCATTTTGCAGGATTCCGCTCGCCGAAGAAGCAGCGGCCAACAGGTGTCGACAGAATGGGTTTGTACGGGTTCAGTGACCGGCCTATGGGACGTTCTTACGGGGGTGTAGGATCTGGTGGGGTTCCGACGTACGTAGGGGTTTGAGCTTTTAGTGTCGCTTGCTTTGCCATGAAAAGTTTTGATGTCCGTAATTGATGTCCGTAAGGACATGGTTCTTGTATAAGCCACAGGGATGGCAATGCACAGTCATAGCATCCCCTTATGGTCCATCTATTTAATATTATCCAAAGCTCTGTCCTAATTAGTAAGGCCCTTGACCTACAACCCTTACAACTCTTACAGTCAGTATGAAAGGACCCTTTCGAGGAACCTCGTCAGGAACCCTCAGAGAAATCCGGGATTAACCTTCTAGTTTGGTGAGCATGCGGATCTCAGTCTTCGTTTAGTTAATTGTTCAGGGTTCTGCAGTCTTGCTTAGAAGTTATAGTCTCCATTGCAGTTTTGTTTCGGGCTTACATTATGGGGTCCTATGTAACTTCTTAAACTAGTGGAGCGCTTAACAGGAGGTCGTAGGTCTTGTGTTGTATCTTTCAGGGATTTGCGCACTGGTTTCTTCTAGTTTCGGTTTTGCTCACTTGAATTCTACGCTCTACAGTACGCTAGTTCATGTCAGCAACACCAATGCCCGTGAGGTTCGAGCCCGAAGCTATTTTTGGGCTGAGACATTGACAGGGTTGACCGTTGGGGGGCTGAGGCTTGTACGGATAGTCTTTGATTGTTGCCACCCGTCCGAAAAGAGACTAAACCTTGAACGTCGCTGGACATCGTCAGCATGCCATGCTCAGCAGCATCTTCGTTACGACATGAGTTTCAGGACAGCATTAACCGATGTCAGCAACATTTATCTGAACAGTCAGCAGGTCGTTCATCACCACCGCCATCAACGGCAACATGTCATGTACGATGCGACTTGCACCAGGGCCGCGAGCACTGAACACATCATCGCCTTCTTTGGCCACTGTCAGTCCCGACACCACCCTAACATAGTTCCGGTCATAAAAGCTCGTCTAATTCATTGCCATCATTATGGTCACCACACCATCGGCATAGTCATGGTGACTTCCTCATCGCCCGTAGATCACCATCATCACTTCGTTTTGTGCCGCCGCATTTCGTGGCGAGTGTAAAGTGCCTGCAGCATCCTGTCCACCAGCTCCATCTGGATACTTGTTCGGAGATGTGTAGCGTGTGCAGCTGCTTACAGCTTTAATACGTCAGGAGCCACCGTAAACTGCAGAGCCGTCGCCAACTGTGGATCACATGCCCAGTCGCTAGCACAGGATTCATAGGATCGTTGCTTGTTGATTGCTCAAAGTGCATCTGCCCAAACTCCCGACAACAGGGCAAGTAACCGTTCAAAGCCGTCAACCAAGGCTTCTTCCCAGGACTAGCAACGTCCGGGACCAGGGGTTGGGGGGTTTGCCATGGCGGCCGTGTAATGTTTCCAGATGCTCGCGGCACCGCCTTCAGATGCTGATGGATCCGACAGTGTCTCCTCATCATCTTCGTCCTCGTCTTCGTGGTTCAGCCAGCTTCGGCACACTGTGAGGGCGGCATTGTCAGATCTCGATGTTTCCCAAGGGAATGACCAATCTGCTTCGTCTGCAGGATCAGTACCATCCAAACTGCCAGCGGGACATTCGAGTAACGATTGCAATCCTTGCGTCTTGTTCGCCACGCAGCGCGGCTGTTTCAGAGGACGCAGCTGCCTTTACTGCCATGAAGAACACCTGGATAAGCCAAAGGTCGCGAAGAGACTTGGTTGTGTCAGTGTCCTTATGTTTTCAGGAATCCAACGCATGCATCTTTGTAAATAAGCATGTATGTGTCTATGGACTTATGTTTCTCTGTATGTAACCTATGCTTATGCATGTGTGTCTGTATGCATGCATGGTACATGCATGCGTGCGCGGCAGGGATGTGTTATATGTATACAGACAGTTTGTCAGCGGCCACTCGTTGATAAGTTACCGCAAACGGGTTTCGGAAGCCAGGATTATGTGGAGCGGGCACTCAACCCACGCTTGCCAGCAAAAGTCAAGCATGGATGGTACCTGTCATTCTCAGAGGCTTTATTTTTGCTGGCAGCCCTGGGATATATATATATATATATGTATGTATGTATGTATGTATGTTATATGTATGCATGCACAAGCATATATGCATGCGCACATGTGCGAGAAATCGACACACGTTATGAGGCCTTGTATATACGACCCATCATATGTAACGACACACAGTCGGTATGCGATATACGACAGGTAATATGTAATATGTAAGCTTCAGTCTATGCAGTAGTTAATGTATAATATGTGGAGGTAGTACGCAATATGCCAGTTGTACGATCTGTTTCATAGTACATAGCTTCCAAAATGCCCTTTGTAATCTATAATATCTACCACAGGCTTTCTAGTTTGTGGCAGAGACTATGTGACATAAGTTGAACGATAAACAACATATGAGTCAGATTGGCTTTATTGCTCACAGGATTTGTAGATATAGTCATATATGTATACTAAAATGCGTTATACAGCACAACATAATTAATGCGACATCTCATCCACGGGGTCATGCAGTATAAAGAAACGTATACTACACCGTTCGTAGTTGGAACATAAAAGCTATCTGTGAAAAAAGCCAATGCGCATAAGATATATTCTAGCATGTGCCATATAGCTTGGAATGTTTGCTACAGGTCGCTGCTCTGGGGTAAGCAGAACAGAACATAATAGAATATGTAAGCGAGTATATAACATTATGATTTCCTTACTATAGTACGGTATAGTTGAAAGTTGTACAACAAAAGAAGATCGCACAAGATGGTACAAATTACAACGATGCGACATAGCACAGGCAAGTAAAATGAAATATTGTACGACATAATGCAGTGGGACACATTAGAGCAATGTAAGATGAGGAAGGACTTGCCATAGACAGGCAACTGATACCAGACATCTTTCATGAAGTAGCATTACATGGTGTCATAGCAACCGGTATGCTACAGTATACAGAGACCAGTTTTTTTGTGTGACGGATAGAGGTAAACTACGACATGGTACAACACATCATGCAGCAATTTACAGCCTCATAACAGTAGATTTTATGCTAAAAATGATTGGTGCATATATACATACGCGAACATAACTGTTGCAGCAATACGTAGCATAACTGAACATAGCAAAGTATAGCAGACTTCTGAACACCAAAGTGTTTTACGACAAACACCCATAGAAGCTATGGCAGAACATCCATGATGCTGTCTCATACCATGCACTATAACATCTGTGCTATGACAGAAAGCATAGCATGCATAAGAACATGGTTGAATAAACTGTAATGCCAAAGATTGTAGTTTAACAATATGCAAGATACACGGTTCAGTATGTATTTTCATGGCAAATTGTATCAAGTATACTGCAATACACAGTAAGGTAGCATAATAGAAAGCAAGAAGTGTCACATCAGATCAAAACATGTAGCAGTCAATGGCAGAAAAGAATGTGGCACCATGTGATAGACATAGTATGCACACTGTTTGTCATACTTTGTTCTATCATATTGTCTTTTCCTGTACTTCGCCATGTTGGATAGTACGTACTGTTATACTGTTTGCATGTGACATATTGTATCATACACTCCGTATCATATCACATCATGTTGTATGCCGATAAAGTATAGCATAGTAAAGTCTACTATAACACAACATAATATGACGTAATACTTTTGTACTCTTCTGGGGTTGTATACGATTTCATCCCGCAAGCCCCAAAATTACCGGAGCCCCACAAGACTTTACCCTAAAGGCGTAAACCCCTGCAGAATCACCAAATGTCCTACAAAGGAGACCCCGGAAGCAAACCCGAGACAAGTACAAGCAGCTCGTTCTCCAGTTCTTGGCGGAGCAGCAGGACGCCAAACAAAGAACAGCAATGGCTGCGGCCAAGGGGGCTTATAGGGTGCTTTGGTGAGGGTCTAGGAGGTCTGGCCGGGCCTTTGTGGCCTGGAGGTATGATCTGCCCTCCTGAATAATTAGTCATGGTGCCCCCTTATAATACTCCTTGATGTGGAACCTTATTCTACTCACGAAGGCTGCCATGTTAGGTGGATGGGGTTTAGGAGGTTTTTATGTCGTCAAATTTGAAGTCGTATCCTGGTTCCAGATTGCCCGAAAAGTTTAGGGTTATGCGTTTAAGGTTTAGGACAAGTTTCGGGCTCAGGATGCTACCTTGTCACCCTATCTGGGATATGAGCTGAGATATGAACCATAAGCCCTTAGTTGGTTCACTTGGACTTCACGTTCGGAAATTTGCACAGGGGTGCAGGGGAGATAAACGTCGAGTGTACCGAGCAGTGAAACCCGAAAGCCCTGTAGTTCGAATCCTGCATACCTTCTATGGGTTTAGGGTTTAGGGTTTGGCAGTAGAGTCGGTAATTTTAACTTTCTCGGTGTATTACAACCCTTATACAGTCCCAAAGGTTAACCCTTGATTCCACCCAGAGAACAGATCTTAAGATTCAAAACCTATCAACCTAAACCCTAAACCCCCGAAACAGTCGCATAATTCTACAGGATAACGTGGAGGAAGCTCAGGATGAGATGCAAGATCCTGGGATGCAAGAGCTGAGGGCTGATTGAGGATTTTTTTTGGGTGTCATGACAAGAGTTCCAGCCACATGTTTTACCATGGTTTTATATGGGCTCTGGGGCCACACACGCACGGAACACCGAATCCCATGGCAAAGTCCAACACTTCGGCACTGCCGACTTGATGAATCGCTCCTGCCGCAGCGCAGCTTGTTATTGGTGGGTTTATTATGTGTCGCAAATTTTGCATCGTTGGTGTCGTCAAGACATCCCGCCCCGGCTGTCCAACGCAGCTGTTCCGTGGATATATAATGATATATAGATATATGAGTGCGGCTCATGTTGCCACCACACTGCATGTTCCGAGTGCCGGTTGTGCTCCCGCCAGTGTGGTGCATTCTGGGTTATATCCCTCTGCGGGAAGAGAATAATACGAACTACAACTAAAACTAATTGTAACTATAATAAAAACGCAGCAATAACAGTATTTAAGCCAACAGCGGCAAGAGGAATATTAATAATACTAGCAGCAGCCATTGCAGTAATAGTAATAGTTGTAGTCGTCGTCATAGTCGTCGTCGTAGTCGTCGTCGTAGTAGTAGTAGTAATAGTAGCAGTGGCAGTAGCAGTAGCAGTAGTAGTAGTAGTAGTAGTAGTAGTAGTAGTAGTAGTAGTAGTAGTAGTAGTAGTAGTAGAAGCAGCAGTAGCAGTAACAGTAGCAGTAGCAGTAGCAGTAGCAGTACAAGTAGCAGTAGCAGTAGCAGTAGCAGTAGGAGTAGTAGTAGTAGTAGTAGTAGTAGTAGTAGTAGTAGTAGTAGTAGTCGTAGTAGTAGTAGTAGGTGTAGCAGTAGCAGTAGCAATAGCAGCAGCAGTAGCAGTAGCAGTACTAGTACTGGTACTGGTACTAGTACTAGTACTCATACTCGTACTAGTACTAGTACTAGTTACTAGTAGTAGTTGTAGTGGTAGTAGTAGGAGTAGTAGTAGTAGTAGAAGTAGTAGTGGTAGTAGTCGTCGATCTTCGTAGTGGCGGTAGTAGTATTATAAGTAGTAGTAATATCAAGAACAATGATGACCAGGTTAACAGCATTCATAGAAATGAGAATGGTGTAGTAGTAACAGTATTCAGGCCACGCGGTGCCGGCATGTTCAAGAAATTGAAGCCATTTCACAGCAAGCTGATCGGGAAAATATTGCAAATCCACTAGCGTACTGATTGTTGCTAATACGCATATGTAGGTTACATCCATCCATACATACATACATTAGATACATTATTCATGAATGGATGTGTGGTTGCATGTGCTTCTGCGTAATGATGGCTTAGCCTTGCTCGGGGGGTTTGGGGGGGTTGGGGGGCATTTACAAAACCCTAGACCCCAAACCCTCATACTCCCGAACCCTTCAGCCCGTAAGTCCTGAAACCCTGCAATGACCCCAAACCTCGCCTGCCTGCCGAGTGCGAGTGACAAAAAGTCCTGAAACCCTTAAATTCTGAAACTCTTAAACCCGAAACCCCATGAGCCCTTCTCCGAAACTGCGGAAAATACACTGCAGCCCAAAACCCCTAAACCCTTTACTCCCCTCTCTAACCCGGAAGCCTTATACAAGCTAAACCCCAAAGCCTAAACCCTAAATCAACAACCGCCTGGCAGCTTCAGGCCTTGGCGGACAGGAGCCCCTACTTGCGAAATCTGATCCAAGGGCTTCTGGACTCTCCTGAAGAGGCAGAGCAGCTTTTGGGGGAGCCTCTGCTGCCTTTGGCCGGTTAGGGTGACTGGTCAGGGTTAAGGCTTTAAGCCTTAAGCGCGAGTCATGAACCCTTTGTTGGGTGCCTCCTGGACGCTTGGGATTCATGGGTTCAGGGTTTGGGTGGAAGCTTCACCTAAGAGAACCCTAAGAGCCCAGATCAAGGCCTTAAGACCCTCTATAAACCCGAACCGCTGAAGCCCTTGTGGGTGAGCAGTCTCCTGCCTTTGGACTTAGGGTTAATGGGTTTAGGGCTCAGGGTTAAGGTTTTAAAGGTTTTGCGTTCGGCCTCAGTACGGGTTAAAGTACAAAAACCGAGGTTTAACGGGTTGCGGCAAATCAAAACCCTGAACTAGCGTTCTCCTGCCATTCGACGGTTATGGTTGGAGGTCTGCGGGCATTGCGTAGCTAACCCCAAGCTCAGAGCCCTTGTTTTTGTTGAAGCCAAACATGTTGGCGATACTATCCCTCAGGGCTCCTTGCTATCTTCTTTCTATCACAACTGACTCCAAAAGCTTATTCTCAGTATGAAGGCCTTAAAAGTGTGTATGTGCATCGAAGCTTATCCTGAATGACTGGCTCGTTCAATTTATTGTGGGAGCCTGACTCTTACCCCTACTGTTGCTTTGAGAAGCGTTCCCAAAGCCTACCCTGCGCTTGTGTCTCCAACACGGCTCCGAGGAAAAGGCAGCTCCAGTTCCCACGACAAATGCTGCAGGCTCTCAGAAACGGGGCATGTCTGGGCGAGATGTTTCTGTATAGCTCCATTCCAGTTGAAAGTCTAGCGCACGCCTGAGCTACCAGATGTTTCTGATGACACAGCGATGGATCTTTTCCCGAAGCAGGATTATTAATGCCGTCGCCCCTCCCCCAACTCTAAGTTCGGGACTGTGCTTTGATGCCTTGATCCTTTGGTCCCTTTTCCGGCCTCTGGGGTCCTCTGGCTTGCGCCTCCTTGGCTTCCTGGCTGCGTCTGGGGAGCCCAATCAGAGTTGGGCACAAGTCTTTGTGAAGCGTTCCAACGAGGGGCGGCGGTGTTAAAAGATCAATGAGAAGGTGCTGTATCTAATTTCGACTCAAATTTAGTCACCTGGTCGCAGTTCACTTCCACTTCTTCTTGTGGCTGCCTAAAACAGAAGCGGCCGACATGGATGGAGAAACTTCAGAGCCAAGCCAGGCTAAAGCGCTGTCCAAGATGCAAACCCCTTGAACCTGAACCCTCAGGTGCTGTCGCATAGCCCTAAACCCTGAACCCTGAACCTGCTAAACCCTAAACACGCCTAACCCTAAACCTTGGTCCTCCGATTCGTCGCAGATTGCTGCAAGTTGCGGCCAAGGTCTCTAACTAGGAAGTTTACTGCTGTACGAGATCTCGGTTAAGTTACAGTAGAGATTTCTGCAAGGGAAGTGTTGTTGTGCTGTCCAAATCTCTCTGTTAGCAGTCCTCGAACCAAATGCCTCGTCTGGAGTGTCCGATTGCGAGCGCCCAAACCCTAAACTTTATGCCGCCGCGAGCATACACATGTGTGTTGCAGAGAATACCATCTCAGGCTTGCACCTCAGGGTCAAGGGTAACAAAGATTTGGAAGATCAGTTGTTGCTGCGCCCAAGGAACATGTACATGGGTTTGGCCGACCAAGTGTTGCTGCGAGCACACGCATGCGTGTTGCTCAACACCCCCAAAGTCAGGAGTTACAAGGGTTCGGCCCTAAACCCCCTAAACGCTAAATGCAAGAGTGAGTGCTGAAATATGCTTAAACCCTAAACCCCTGATCCCGGAGCCCCTAAAACCCCAGCCGCAAAATGTGCTTGAAACCCTAAACCACTACCCCTCAAACCGATTGCCAGACTGGTTTCCGAAATCCGGAAGTCTTTTTTCCAAGCCCTAGAGCTTTTCGAAGAGTCGGCCCACAGACAACTTCGGGTTTAAGGTTTAGGGCTTAGGCTTAGGGTTTAACGGTTTGGGGGTTAAGGGTTTAGGAAAAAGAGGGCTTAAGGTTATGAACGCCTTGTCGGCATGGCGCGATCGGCAAACAAACAAGGTTGGTTCAGGAAATAATGTAGGAACCTGATTAAGAAACCTTGGGCCTATAAAATATAGGATTCATATCAGGAACCATAAGATTTGCAGGCCCGAGGTTCCTTAGTCAGGTTCCTATTTAAACTGTTTGCGCCGAAATCTCAGTCGAACGGCTTCGGAACGGATTTTATCAGCGAGACTCGAGCCATCTAAACTGCAAACACAGTCCGTTTACTACAGTCATGCCGTTCTTTGATTCGTCAGGCACTTAATTACACCGGATACTTTTTGAGCACCTTCCTTCCTCGCACGTGGAACATATGTTGGGCTGATTGTCGTCTGTCTACGTAGTATCAAGACCGTGCACTACGTCCATGCTGACATGCTGCTGGTACCGAAAAACCCACAAGCCAGTTAGTGTAGAAAGGTTTCGCTTGGCTGCACAAAGAAACATGCGGGAATTTACATGTCAGGAATATGAGGCAGAGATGGCCCAAGATGTGAAGGATTTTACTGATATGCCTGGCCTCTGACCCTGTACGTGCCACCTCTGCTAGAAGCCAAACACGAAGAGAGAACCGGGATGAATTATGGACTCCCGACAACACGCCACCATAATTGACCACGTGAACTGATTAAGGGCCTGACCACGCAGAGTAAGGCACGAAATTGGTTCACGGGTTTGCGCTTTGATCCATTAAGGGCAAACCAAGCGGTTGATTCAGTAATGCAATGAACGGCGCGTCGGTGCCCAAAAAATCAGATGGCCGAAAGCCACCTCGTAACCTAATAACTGTTTATTTAAATATCTCAACACCCTGAAGCCAACATAGGTACGATGGTTCCTAGATGATTGCAAATTGATTTTATGCATTTCGCTTCAAGCCCCTCAGTCAGTACTGAAGCATACAGCCGAGTATCCTCCGCTCAAGAAACTTCCCATAGCCAATGCCTATGTGCCCATGGTCTCCATGTCAGTTCCTGGTGTTAGCTTATAGGACCCTAACTGAAAATTCCGTTATAAAGTTCAACGCAGCTACTATGGAGATTGCAAGTGGAAAGTTGCCATCCTTCGCCCATTCGTCCTCGCTTAGCTGTGCCGAGATTTGTCGCAAGGCCACGGAATCCCAACCCGAGCGATAGCCTCGAGTACTGGGCTCTTGTTAAAGGACTTGATTTTCAGTTACAGTAACAGGGATCTCCAGAAAATAGTATGGTTTCTGTACAGTGTCCTGATTATGGCAACTTAGACTAACTCCTTTAACAGGAAGCAACGAAGTTGACGATATCAATTGCCAAAGAAAAGCACATATATATATAAGTACATACATGTTACATGCATGTATGTATGTATGTATGTATGTATGTAAGTATACACAGATCGTCGATAGGCAAGCCCCAAGCCCACGGCAGGAGCCTTTGTGCGCAAGCCCGGCCCACAACCGGCACTCCTGCCAGCGCGACAGCCGGTCACTTTGCCGCCATGTTTTTTTATGTTGTAGTACAATATAACAATTTGTACAGTATAGTATAGTACTGTATAGTTTAGTTTGGTACAGTATCGAGGGCTTCCCACTACTCGCTGCTGTTTGCTTCGGGTTTAGGGGTTCTTAGACTGTTCTGTCGGGATTAGGGTTGGGGTCTGTGGGTTTTTGCGGGATCAGAGGTCTCGTGACACAAGCAGAAATTTGAGTTAAGGCTGCTCATGATCAGCAACATGTCTGTCTAAGCAAATGGAGCCCCAGTCACAAGAGCTTGTGGCTGCAAAAGAGCTTAGGTTGAAGAATTGGTAGGGTTCTACGCGCATTTAGGGTTCAAAGCGGGGTCTAGCTACGTAGAGCGTTCAAGAGAATTTGGACGAATAGGGCTTCGGGCTCAAAAGGGCTTGGTAGGTTTCAGTGGACTCCTTGGCCCATGCAGGGTTCTTCAAATCTTTTGGGTTGGGTTTCTTTGCAACGACAAGATCGTGTTTTCTCGGGTCTACTGTAGTGTCCCCTTCGGCATGAGAAGGCTGCTTTCTGATGTCGTAGCATCAGATTTCACCTTTACCTTGTCCAGCTTTGCTCCCTCCAGCAAAGTGATATTATCCAGATATCGCATCATAAATGTTTTGGCTCGTATCATTGTCGCGATGGCCCCCGCGTGATGCTCCTGCACCACTTGCTCCTCCTCCTGCTGCTACTACTGCTGCCGCGGCTACGACGACCTCCTATCGAAGCTGCTACGACTGCCATGACCACTAGAACTACCACTACAACTCACACTAGGACGACGACGGCGACAACAACAACTACAACTACTACTAGGTACTATTAATCATAACGATGATAAAAATACTATATAACTACTGCTGCTGCTGCTGCTGCTACCACTACTACTGCTACTACCACTGGTACTACCACCACCACTACCATCACTACCACGGCGACGGCTACTACTGCGCACCTATGGCGACTCCTCCTCATGATTACTACGACCATTGCTACTACTGGTACTACTGATACTAGCACTCCTAGTACTACTACTACTACTACTACTACTACTGCTACTGCTACTGCTACTGCTACTGCTGCTACTACTACTACTACTACTACTACTACCACTACTACTACTACTACTACTACTACTACTACTACTACTACTACTACTACTACTACTACTACTACTACTACTACTACTACTACTACTACTACTACTACTACTACTACTACTTTAATTGAACGCTGCGCGAGCGTGCTTTGCGCTTTGCGGGCGCCTTTGCTCCCGTGCACTCGTGAGACTCAAATGCTACTGCATCCATCGCTCAGGTTATCCACTCAGTCATTCAGCTCTACTAGAGTTGTGAAAGAAAATCTTTAGCCTCCTCCGACACCTCAGATGTGAGCTAGCGCGTCCGTTGCTCACTCACTTGCAAGCATTTGGGGCGTACTCCGGAAGGAGCCGGCACCCTGAGTTCCCGTCTAGTGGCGTCCCACACTAGGTAATTCATGCTGCAAGCGACGGGCCGCAAGGGTACGACGGCAATCCAGAAGTACCTGCAATGTGGCGGCCGGCGGCCGACTGTCCGGAGAAACTTTTCAATTCTTGGGTATGAGACTTCGTGCATCGAGCCGACTGTTTTCATCCAGGCTCGTGTGCAGTAGAGCGCTGACTTCTGAAAAGAATGCATTGCAGTCAGAAGAAGCTACGTTGCTAGGTCCCGGAGGCGGTGCCACGTGGGATGTATGCGTGGCGGTGCCAGGCTGCAGATATGATACAATGAAAAATCTAAAGTAAAAAGCCATGTGAAGGCGGCTCCATCACTGATTGGGATACTGTGGCCACGTCGGATGTTGGCGGTAGTAGCCACCCCAATTCCAGTGCTGCCACTGCCAGTCCCAGTCAGCGTCATGGGATGCCACTGGCTTGAAGAAGAGGAAGAAGGCGCACTGGACGTTTGCCTTCTTGGCTTGCATCTCTGGCTTGAGGGCGCTTGGCCGGGGCCGTGGCCGTCTTGGGCGCAGGCTTCTTGTCCTCTTCGGCTCCCTTGTTGTGATCGATCTTCATCTTCATGATGGTGGTGTTGGAGTCCCGGGTGGCCTTCACCTTGAACATGCCCGCCTGCAGGCCTGCCGAGCGCGCGGCTTCGTTGTAGACTGTCGAAATGGAGGTCGCGATCAAGTTGAAGACGACCCTCGTGGGGAAATGTCGCTGGAAGGAGGGCTCCTACCATAGCCGATTGAAGCATGCATTGATGAGGCCATGCGGCGTCTCGAGCTCGCCATAGGTGTCGTCCTTTCCGGTGGCAATGGTGACCCGGCCATCCTGAGTCAACACACGTCTGACCGACATTGCCAAATCCCAGGTAAGCCCGTGCTGGGTCTTGACCTTCTTAATGGCTTCGAAGAGTGGTGGCACTTAACGGAGGGCATCGATGCGTGTAGACCATAGTGGCTGTTGCTCGTGATTTGACAAGCCACCGAGAATAACCGGGCTGCCAAAATCTTGATGGTGGCAAGCACGCGGATCCAGTCCTGAAGCGAGGGAGAACCCAGCATCTGAACCAACTCCTGTCTCGAATAGGTCGCCTCGGCTGCGGGGGTTGGCTGCGATACATACTCCACTTGTGGAGCGCCGCCTTGTCGACGCCTTTGGTGCGAGTCGAGCTCGGCGGTAGTGGGATCTCCTGTGCTGGCGCTGAGTTGGGTGGCGGCGGAGGAGGGGCCTGGGCTGCTTTCGCAGCGGCTGCAGGGCCTGCCGTATTGGAGGGCCCTTCCTGGGGCAAGTCATCATGGCTGGAGCTACGTACGGAAACGGTTGCGAATTCCGTGCCCTGTACTGAACTGGATGTTGCGATTGTGCTTGAAGCAATGACGACAGCAAAGCCAAAGGGATCCTCCCACCTCCGTCAGGCCTCTTGGGATGAGCTCCAACACATCCTGCTCCGTGAGGTCCTGATTCGCGCGGCGGCAGTCGCAAGTGCTGCCAGCAGCAACAACAACAACAACAACAACTGTTGCTACTACTACTACTACTACGACGACGACGACTGTTACTACTACTACTACTACTACGACGACGACGACGACTACTACTACTACTGCTCTACTACTACTACTACTACTACTACTACTACTACTACTACTACTACTACTACTTCTGCTCCTCGTGCTGCTGCTCTCGCTGTTGCTACTGCTAGTACCACGACCGCTACCGCTATTTCTGCCGCTGCTTCTGTTAAAATGTTTGCGTGTTGATATGTTTGCTTTGCAGCTTTGTCCACTCTCACCTGTTGTCTCTTTCTTGTTTATTATAACACGGCGGTTGTCGACCATCAAACCGTAACTGACAAATGCTGTCTGCACAAACCTCAGGCTCTACATTTGTATATTACACTCATTGAAAGTTGAACCGTTTCGGCTCAGATGTCCCGTCAAACCCGATGCTCTGCATGCGGACCTTAGACCAAACCCAAAGCTGCCCGGAAACCGCATGAAGAAGGCCATCCGACAACTTCCGACGCCGCACGACAAGGAGTGAAATTCAACAGTTGGAACTGCATGGTTCGCGTAGTGTATCTTACGGTCCTACAAATGGCACGTTTCCGTAACGGTTCTGGATGCTTTTTTGGAAATAAAGATGTAAAGTTAAAGGGCAAATCGATTCGAACGCCGTGGGGACGCGCATCCTTTGGAGTTCCCCCTTAGCAGCGCGAAGTCAGACACACGCGGACGCTTGCGAACCTGTGGAGTTCCCCCTTAGCTTGCCTGACTCGAACGCCGCGGAGTTCCCCCTTAGCTTGCCTGATTCGACCGCAGTGGAAGATTGCGTTTCCCCCGCACGACCTGTGGAGTTCCCCCTTAGCTTGCCGGATTCGTCTGATATGCAGTTCGTTCAAAGTATTGTAGCAGTCGCCTGAGCTGCGACTGTTGCAAGTGATACCTGCTTGTATGTCAGTCTTTCTTGTCTCCGGCGCTGCTCCTGGTACTCCCGAGCAGCGAGTGGCCTGAGCCTTAAACCCTCAACAATCGCAGGCCTTGTTGAGGTATCAAGGCCCGCAGCTCCGCAAACAGTTTCTCAAAAACAATCTAAACACCCTAAGCCCCAAACCCGAAACCCTTGTAGAACCCTACAGAACCCTGAAAGAACCCTAAAACCTGGAACCCTTGTAGAACCCCATAGATCCCCCTGAAAGGAACCCCAAACCCGAAACCCAATCAATCAAGGGAGCTTTGGATCTCGGCCCTTCCAACCTGGACATGGAGGACAATGTGGCTCGGAAAGCAGCCCCGGTGCTTGGATGTCAGCAGCCGTCTGTACTACTACTACTACTACTACTACTACTACTACGACCACCATTACCACTACCACTACTACGACGTCTACTACTGCTACTACTACTACTACTGCTACTACTACTACCACTACTACTACTACTACTACTACGAATAACAATAGTAATATTTCCATTACCATTTCCATTACCACGACGACGACTACTACTGCTACTACTACCACGACTACTACGACTGCTACGAGTCCTACTACTACTACTACTACTACTACTACTACTACTGCTACTGCTACTACGACTCCTACTACTACGACTCCTACTACTACGACTACTGCTCCTCCTCCTCCTCCTCCTCCTCCTCCTACTACTACTACTACTACTACTACTACTACTACCACTACCACTACTACTACTAGTACTACTACTACTATTTCCACTACCACTACTACTACCACGACGACGACGACTACTACTATTGCCATCACCACCAGCACTAGAACTACCACTACTGCCCCCATGCAACCACCTCCGTGCCACCACTGCCAGCACCACGACCACCACCGCCAGCATCACCAGCACCAGCGCCGCAACCACCACTGGCCACTAACCACTACGACAACGTACCCACACACAGCTTGTTCCACGAATACGTCAACGACGACGACTGCCTGCGAGGACAACCTCAACATGCATCCGACACCGACCAACATGGAACGATTGTTTTTGTTCTTGCTAAGTGTAGCGTTACCGAGGGTTGCGCAGGACCTCGAGTTGTAACTCGACACCCACACTCAAGATTGCAATGTTGCGTGGCAGAACAGTGCGTGTTGAGATTAGAAAAAGCCAAAATATACTATAGATTTCAAGTTCTAGGACGGCAGCCCCACGAATTCAACCACGAAGTGTTGTGCTACGCTTTGCTTAGTGCTTTGCTCAGGGCTCCGATCGCACTTCCAAGCCTTCCCTTGGAACTTTCTGAGGTAACCATGCCGGCGTTTGCGCTTCAGTAGCGCTGCATGTCAACGAGTCAATGGTGTCGTGAAAAGACCACGAGGCAAGCCGCCTCACCCAAGATTGGAGCCATACTTGGGTTCTAGTCACCAGTGCACCGGGCGAGGGCTCTCTGCGTGTGGCATGCGAAGGTGCTTTACCCGCAAACCCGGGAGTGCGAGAGATGCAGTTAGTAGAGATTGTGAGTTGACGAGTTGTACGGTTTGGCGACAGCTCCACAGCGTGCTCTGGCATCAACAGCAATGGCAAATACAACAAAAAAGGAATGCCAACAGCAACAACAGCCACGACGACGACCGACGACCACAAAGAGGACAACGACGACTACAACACCACCACCACAACTTCGAACCAGAACCAGAACCAGAACCAGAACCACCACCACCACCACCAACAACACCACCAACACCACCAACACCACCAACACCACCAACACCACCAACACCACCAACACCACCAACAACACCAACAACACCAACAACACCAACACAACCAACACCAACACCAACACCAACAACAACAGCAGCAACACCACCACCGCCATCATCATCATCACCACTACCACCTCCACCACCACCAACAACAACAGCCGCAACAACAGCACTGGCATCAGCATCATCATCACCACTACCACCGCCACCACCACCAGCAAGAAGGACAGCAACAGCGACAGGGACTGCAGCAACAACAACAACAACAACAACAGCAACAACGACAGCAGCAGCAGCAACAGCAACAACGGAAACCTCATCATCCACAACCACAGCCACACCAGCATCAGCAGCATCTGCAGTAGAAACGACGAGGCACACATCAAAAGCAAAGCCAGCAGCAGCACAGTGAGTCGCAGCAGCAACCGCACCGGTAAGAGAAGCGATGTCAAGCCTCAAGAGCAACAGAGATGATCCGCTCCCTGAGCCCTTCCGCAAATTCACGCGAGTGTCGCATCGCCGTGTCGCTTCCATGCTGTTTCCTTGCTGCTACCACCGTAGGAGAAGCTTTTGCTTTATGAGAACCCTCAGCGGTTTCCTGACCGATTAAGGTTTTTGTGTCCACGAGGCTTTCTGACAGAGCAACTTAATGATCATGCATTGCCTGCTCGTGCCTGCCCAGTGTTGTCAATCGTTACGTCCCTCTGAACACGTCGTCAGACGTAGTCACGGACGTAGACAGGGCTGGTGCCGCACGCAGAACAGATGTTGCAGTCCCGCCATGTCTTGTCATTAGCAAGTTGCTCTTGCGCGACATTGGGATGGAAGATGTCCACGTGGGCCAGGGGGTTTGATGTCGGGACAACATGCTGGCTGCTGTAGCTGTAGCAACAACTGTTCGATTCTAGGCTCAGGGAGTCTTGCAAGTATGCTGCTGGCTGAAAGCTCGTATCCAAACAACTACGTACTCCAGATGGAAACGGAAAACGCCCGCTTATTGGTGCAGAACACATGGGACGGACATGGAAGTCTTGCACTGCAGTCAAAAGTTGAATCCCACAGCCTGCGCAGACTCCCAAACTCTGGAAAGCCGGGTTTGGGGTTTATATGGGATCTTTCACGAAACGAGGCTTGAGTTGTTTTGGCTTCAACTGCATTCAACCCTTACAGCCTTACAGAGCCCTTAAATCGTAGGAATCCTTACCGGGAGTTTTTATAGGAGTCCTTCGTAAGAGCACTTGAAGGTAGCAGCAGAATTCCGTGACAGCTTGGAATGTGGAGCGTTTCTTGGGCCTGGGCAAGGCCATTCTTGTGCCCCAGCGAGCTTGGAGGAGAAGTCCACGTTTCGGAATATGCGTCCTCCGGGTCTACGGTTCAGTGTTTAGGTTTTCCGGGGTAGGGTCAGGTCTCTGTTTTCCTTGTTCGGTTTCTTGTACACCCGGAGCCGCACCGGAAGGGCACGTTCTGCCGATCGAACGGCAAGAGGTTGCTGCGGATGCCGTCCTGTGGAACGAGTTCGAGACAGACCCTATCTCACACGAAACCAGACATCTGGCGGAATGATTAAATTAATACAGCAGAGCTCAGTACAGCTCACCAACATCACAGCTGGACCCAAGAGACGTGTAACAATACCGATTGAGTTTATCGACGAGTACATGCATCGCGCAATTGTTAGATCAAGGTACTGTTGCCATGCAAGCTTTGACGGCGGCATATTCATTCCTTAGTCGAGATGTCAGGTTTGCTGGCTGGTACAGGTTCGCCTGATGTTCATGTCAGACAAGCAGCAATGGAACCACAGCTGGACTACTTCATGGTCTGCTGCGCACAACGACATGGATGATGAAAGTCAGCATCGTAAACGAGCTTGTCAAGGAACCCTTAATCACAACATCCCTTAGCCGACCCTTGTCTAGGAACCCATAAACGAGCCATAAACGAGCAGCAGTTTTCCAAACATTATAGCGCCGTGACATCTTAAGATTTACAGCTTGAGGTGTAGGATGGTTTAGGTAATCGTTAAAGCTGCTCCCTTTGAGTCCTGTCTATCTACGTCAGCTTTCTCCGGTTGTCTGTGCAGGAAGGCGGCACTTATATGAAGCAGCCAACCTCCCGACCCTGGCGGGTCGTCGGAGTTTGAGATGAGACAGACTTGCGGATTGCGAGCTGTACCACAGACTCCAGAGCACTCTCACTCCTTTGTTGAAAAGGCACCGCATCTTCAAGCCTCAATTTCTACACCATTCCTAAACCCGAAACCCTAAATCCTAAACCCCTAACCCCTAAAACCCCAAACCCCAAGCCCAAGGAGGGCTAAGAGGATGAAGTGCTGCTGGTGAGTCTTGCGGTGCATGAGTTGCTGTCTGACAGGCAGCCAACCGAACTGGCACTGGGCCGGGGCTTTCATTCTTTTCGAAACTGGACTAGATTTTGTTGAAGGGAGCAGTATATTAGACTGAGTTATATTCGTATAGTTTAGTATAACTACAGTCATGAGCAGGTGATTATATCTACTGTGGCTTTGCTTCCCGGACTGGGTGCGTAGTCAACTGCCCTGGCTCTCTGATGCTTAGTAGGGAATGGCCGGATGGATCCCTACAGTAGTCTCTAAAATCCCCAATTTTTCTCTCCATTGTCCATTCCCCCATTACCTGCTAAGAAGTAGACAGATGTGTGCATGGTCTGCTCGCTGTTCACATCTGGCCTGATTTCGGCCTGGCGGTCGCCCAGTGGCAACCGCCAGTTGAGCAGCGGGTCTGTTGCGGGGAGTTGCTGGTACTACAGGGGCCTAGATAACTTCCTGTACTGTTTGGTTCCTTATCATAATTCTCGAACAATGTGCCCCCAAACCCTATTCTAATTATTAAGCCCTACATGAAGAGGTTCGAGTCGTGAATCCTGCAGATTTCCCCTCATCGCTGACAAATCACTTCCTGGCTTGTTCGTTGTTGATTTGTCCTTCCAAAGATTTCCTTGGAAGACTCACGGCAGCCGCGCGATCCTCATTGGGAGGGGTTCTCCCCCCGCCATGTAGCCTTCTAATTACCTACTTTAACCCTCCAGAACCTAGTTATCGCTGGGGTTTCCAAAAATTCCATATAAGGGTTTATAATACGGACCTACTTGAAAGTAGGTAATGATAGGTTACGGTATATAGCTGATACATACTGATGGAGTCTTTGCCAGATCCCCCTTGCAAACCCAGGCCCCGTTAACCTCCCAACTTCCGAAACTGTGAGTTCCTGCTGTTGCGAGAGTCTTCCGTAGCGGACGGCTTTGCCTCCAGAGCATCGCAGGAAGATCAAGGGCGTAATATGGAGGCCTTAATATGATTACCTATACTATCTTGGGGGTTCCGTATTATAACTATACTGTAATATGCCCAAACCCAAGTCACAGGGTTTCTATAGTTTCTATCCGCTTGACCTGACCCTAAAATCGCTAAGTTTGTTAGCCCGCAACATCTTCACACCTGAATGTGAAATGTACAAGTATGGAGGCAGGGCCATGACGGTTGAAAGTTCTCCACCGGTCCAAGCAAGACGGTCCGTGCTCGGCAGGCCGCAAAGTGTCCAAGGCCTTAACCCTCGAGGTGCAACCTCGGCCCGAAACACCGTTGGTGCCCGCACCCGTCATGACCTTCACCCCTCGAGCCCCTCGACCGGCAAACCTCTGAACCTGAAGCCCCAAAGGCCCGCAGCTGATCTTTTGCTGGTTGCCTTGAGCCCCTGAGGTCTTCATGAGTGTACCTTACTTCCCTACCCTTACCAACATTGTTCTTCGGTGTTCCATCAATTCCATCTGGAGGTCCTTTCTCTACCCGCAATCCCACCTGGACCCTCAGAAAATCAACCCCTTGTCATGACATATATAGATAAGGAGATCATTATACGTAGTAAAGCGATTTGGGATGATTTGGGACGTTACTACTTCTCGCGCCGTTCGGGATTTATTAGCTTCTTCCCAGAGAGGATCCACACTCAAACTGCACCGTAGATCCTGAAACCCTAAACCCTAGGCCGACCTGCACAAAGATGCGTAACCTAGTGTTGAGCTTGCTTCGCTAAACCCTGAACCCTAAACCGGCTTATAGCTTCGTCATGCTGTTCGGCTGAACCCGTTGTTGCTTTGCCCCCACGCAGGGCCTTGCCACCAACATGTGTTGCGCAGTCGTACCGAGAGACCTCGGCTTTCTTGTCCGAGTTCGAGAGCCTAAACCCTGATATAGGGCATTACTATTACCAATGCTATTTGGGCGATTCCTTATTGTAATGATAGTATAATGCCCCCAAAACCCTAGTCTGATCACTCAGGCCCTTGCATTAGGGCCCGAAATGAGGAGAAGATCCTTAGACCTCACAGACCGACTCATACCGTGGATGAGTCGCTCATCAGCCGTTAGCTTCGCCCTGGGCCGCATGCATTCTGAGACGCAAGAAACTTGGCTGATCTGTTCTGCACGAAAAAGTTCGACGCTGGGAAGGTACGCAGTCATAAACGAGCTACATACGACATCTGTGAGCCTACCTGGTCGGAGGTGTTGCTCTTGTTGACAGCATTCGGGGTTAAAGATGTCACATGGCCGCCCGACGTCCATCTTCAACTGACATTATACTAGAGCCTAGAGCCCGAGCAATTCCCTGTTGCCTCGTTTTCGGGAGGAGGGGGGGTCTTCTTACATATTTAAGTTATATTGAAGTTGGCCTTTATGACAACTGAAAAGCAGTTATGACAAACAATCAGCATCTGTTGTACATGCTTTGTCAGCTTTCTGCAGGTTGCACCCTGCACCCTCAATGCCGGAGTGCTCGCCCTAAAGTTTCATTCTGGATGCTAGAAGCCGCAACCCCGAAGACTAAACTAGCTCTGTGCAGGCGAAGCGTGGTCGTCCGACAGTAGAAGAACACCCTTATGGAAGAAGCTCGGCTACGACGACAATTGGAGTTTGGATTCAAGACTCCTATGTATCTGATAGAATTTTAGGGCTAGTGACTATTAGATTTCTGTTACCGGTATGGGCTACTACACTCTTGGAAGCATACCTGCAAGTCTGGGGACGATGAACCGAAGGAAAGGTATAGTGAGCAATCCCCGAATCCTCCTAGCAGGATTGACCTGGCCGGATTCCTTAACCTTCACCTTAAGAAACACGGAGCGCCCAGCTGAAAGTTCGGAGCAACCGTGATGGCGAAACTCCAGGAATAAGCCTTGGCCTAAACCCTGGAACCCGACACCCCAAGCCGCCAGTCAAACTCTGAGCCCTTTTCCAAGCTCGAAGAGTTGCTTCGGAATCGCGATGGACTTTCGCGGGCCATGTTGTAAATGTAGCCTCCTCTACCCTAAACACCAAGCCCCCTGAATCCTCAACGTGTAGGGTGTTTGCAGAGAGAGAGAGAGAGAGAGAGAGAGAGAGGTGATACATGAGCAGGTGTGTTTTGGGGACGGGGTGATCAAGTTCAGTCGGGGGAACGAGTGACTCTCTCAACCCCGGAAGGGGCCGTACAGACCTTGGAGCACGCGGACAGTGGGGGGGGGGTAGGCCTTCGGGCCAGGGTTGCCTCGGGAGCCCATACCCCTGCGCAAGCAAGCAAGCAAGCAAGAGGTGATACATTTATGTGTATATATATATGTATATGCTACCACCCTCAAGGATCCACCTGTTTCGCGTGTTTGAGAGCCGGATGCAGACATTGTCTACAATCTCGATGCATCTTGTCGGAGTTGTAAAGTTTTTCTATGTTTTTTGAGATGACGTGTCTCTGCTCTCCTGTTGCGTGTTGCCTTCAGAGCCCTGTGAAAACCTACTTGGGTATACGCACACAGAACCCACAGGCAAGTTTGCGTTCTTTTGCAACACGAGAAAAAGTCGTACGCGAATGCATGCCGTGTGGGAAAGCTCAGGGCTTTATATGAGAATCTTGGATCAACTCGAAGCTCATTTAGTGAGGGATTTATCAAGAGAAAGGAATACTTTCAAGAATATCCCCTATACATATCCCGTAGAGTACCTTCTGCAATACCTTGCATTTAGCCAGTAGAAAACTCTTCGAATACGTTTTAGAATGCATTGTATAATTACATTCTTATAACCTATATATACTTTGTAGAAACCCATCTGGAATATCTTATCGAATACCTTATACAAGACCACCTATATATGATACCTCGCACGCCTTATATTACATATACCCTCACAATACACAATATAGAACACCTTATAAATATCCTTTAGACTACAACCGTTACATTCCTTAAATTCTTTCATACAGAACACCCTGATATAGAATACTAGAGCTTCTAGAATACCTTATCATATACTTTCAGGCATTCCCCTTACATCTACCCTATAAATACCTAGAACTCCTTGCCGAATGCCACATAGAATACCCTACAAAATGCCTTATGGAATATACAATACCTATGTATATATAATAAATATATATATATATATATATATATATATATACACATATATATATATATATATATATGTCGTGCGCCTCATGGAAACCAATCTGGAATACCTTATAGAATGCCACGGCCCTGTGTATATGATAGTCCTTGTATACAGTCTATACACCCTGACACCATATAATATCTATACATAACCTCTCAAATAAGGATATATATATATATATATATATGAGGACAATCAGGACGAGCCCAAGATCTCAGAATCCTTCAAAAAAAAGTAGCTTATTGGGTAAGGGATTTCTAGGATAATAATCTGGAGAATACTTTACAGAATACTCCTTCTACAGACCTTAGCGATTTTCCTATAGGTGACCCTAGGCCATAAATATCCTTTTACTTTCATGTTTATGCCTTGTGCAGTATCTTTATACAACGCCGTACGGAATTCCGCATGTTTCGTAATATGCCCTTTATAGGCCTCATTTAAAGAATACCATCCAAATACCCTACAGACTAACTTACAAAATATGCCCTGTGTCTGATACCCTCTGATTACCCCATAGAAGGTCGTAACGAAAGCCCTCTAGACTATCTTGTAAAATAACTGTAGAAGCACCATAAAATGCCTTATAGAATATTTTAGAGATAACGGATTAATGTGGGGAAAATCAGGAGCATAATGCTCTATATAGTATACTTGCTATATGCCCAACAAGGCAAACTAAAAATTGCCTATCGAATACCTTACAGCACACTTCTTCTTTACATCTTAAAGAATTTTATATAGACAACGCTAGGTAATACACTACAGAAGTCCCCCTATATGCCTTTTTATGAACCTTGTTGAATACCATATAGCCAATACAATACGTTTTAGAATGCTTTCTGTAGTACAATTGTTGCGTTTGTGTTTAAGCCCTGCGCAATCCCATATACGACGCCTTATGGAGTCGGAGTTCCCTATAGAATACTCAAAACAAATGTGCTATATATTATTCCCTTCATAGGCCTTATAGGGTATCATCTGCAGTACCCTACAGATTACTTTGCAGCACACCCCCTGCATCCGATATCTGATACCCTCTGAGTACCGCGTAGAAAGCCGTAAAGAAAGCCCTTTAGAATACCCTGTAGGATACCTTTAGATTGCACCATAGAATGCCTTATGGAATAATTTGCTCACTTGAGATGAACCGCGATTGCACTCAAGGGCCCGGATTAAAGATTGAAGACTCCCGGTGAAAGTTTTCCAGAAAATCTTCAATCCGGCCCCCGATTGAACTCAATGATTGAACTCAATCGGGGCCACAATCGAGGATTGAAGATTCCCGGCAAAACTTGTCCAGGAAATCTTCAATCTTCAATCCGGCCCCCGATGGAACGCAATCGGGGTCGATTCAACTCGGGCCAGGGTGGAGTTCACCTAACCTTAACATGGTCCATCGGCTAGCCCTCCCCTCAAGGATCCACCATTGTCGTGCGGTGGGGCTCCAAAAACACGAAGAAGGTGGATCCATGGGGGGGGTACCATATGTGTATATATATATATATATATATATATATATTATATGTATATACATATCTGCACATGTATAGGGATGGTCCATGTGTGTCTTTCAGGGTCCGGCGGGACTTTCGAGCTAGCGTAAATGCTGCAGCATGAGGAGAGTGAGTATGGCGACGATGCCGAGGGGGAAGACGACGGTGGAAGTTTGGGTGCCCACCTCAGGATACACGGTCCTAAGCATCCTAAGCACAAACCCTCGAGCTTTACAATACATTGAGAAGCTTTTGGGGTTCAATGGCAGCTTTACGATGTGAGACTGTTGATCTCGGCCAGTGTATATGTAAGACCTGTCTCGCCTCGACTGGTGGTATAGACGGTAAATTACCAAAATTGTTTTGGTGGGTTCCTTAGTATAATTTCAGTATAACGGGCCCCAAAATCCTATTCTTATTATTAAGGCTTCAGGCTGACAAATCGCCGACAATCCTAGCACACATAGTTTTGTGATGAGAGCGGGCCAGGCGAAGCAGGTTTTACAGTGCCGTTCACCGGAAATGGTTTCTTCCTTTGTGCCAGAGCGACTCAAGCAGGAAAGTTACACGAAAGCTAACGCAGCAGCTCGAGCACCGTAAGCGCTAAACCATCTTGAACTCTAATGCCCGAATAAATAACTATGTCCGTGCTTTGAGTGCTGAATCCCTTCAATAAGCCCTGCTGCCAACCCTAAACTCTACATAAATCTGGTGGATCCTAATCATAATCCCTCAGCCCGCGACACGGTTTAGTGAATTTGGGGCTTTGGATAGAGCTTCGGCCCGGGTTCAGCGGGAGGTTGAGGGAGTTTAAGGCACATAGTTTTCAGTGTGATTGCCCTGGTGGGCATTAGTACACTGCAGTCTCCCTATGATTACTCCTGGGTGTACCGAAGCTCCCATCAATACTTTGGGCTGGCACTAGCATGGGTGTGGTTTTTTGAGTGGCACCTAGCTCCTTGTCGCTTTGGGGCAACACTGCTTCAACATCTTGACAGGAAACAAGGCAGTCTGTCCCCAAAATTGTGTTTCTACCCTATAAGGAAGCAGTTGCCCCGCTGACCCTGATGCGCACTTGACCCACCTCCTGAAAAAAGGTTGATGGCCCAACCTCAGCTCCTCAAGAAAACAGGCTAGAATGCTAGAAATCTGTACTGTAACGCGTGTAGTCAAGAGTGAACACGATGAACCCTGGAAGTACTTCATAATGGGATGTTGGGGAGATTGCCACTGGAAACCGGGTACACGAAAACGGAAAGGCGACAGCAGACGTGTAATGAAGTAAGATGTAGGAAACTAAAATTTCGTACTGAGAAACGAAAGCTTGTCCACGGCAATCTGTTTGCTCGGAAACTTACGCGGCCTTTGCCTGGACAGCAAACTCGGTGTGGGGTGGGGGGGAGGGGGTATCTGATTTCAGCTCATGATCTGCGTCGAGGATGCTTTCCGAGTTGTTTGATTCCTTTTATGGTTGTGCCAATGTTTTGCTCATGTCTCCGCACTGAGTTCGGTGTCTAATTTCTCACCAGGCCCAGTCGATCGGGAGTCCAGCCGTAAATCCTCAAAGCTCAAGCCTAAGCCGAAACCCCTGGACCCTAACCCTCCTAAAGGCAAAGATGTACAGTTTAGGCTTGGGTTTAGGGTTTAGGTTTAGAGCTTTGCAAAACGCTGAGATCAGCGTCTAGGGAGGTACCCCTAAACTCTAGACAACCCGCAAAAAGCCCACGCCCCTAAACCCTGAACCCCCAGACCCTAAACCATAAACTCCTAAACCTCTGTCAGATGTTACTTCACAGTTACCCTGCAATGCGGGCTGCGTCCTTGCTAGGTAGGAGGGAAAAAAAACTCCTAAACCCAAACCTCAAACCCTAAACTCCTAAACCCTAAATTCTCAAACCCCTAAACAAAAGCCCACACCCTCACGGAAACAGGCTCTAGCCGGGCTTTTGAGGAGCCTGCCCTGCCTTGGGCCGAAGACCAGGAGGCTGACGAATGGGATTGGGGCATTAGGCTTTTTTAGGGTTTAGGGTTTAGCAATTTAGGGAACTTATAGCGTTATAGGTTTTTAGGGTTTTTGGGTTTAGTAGGTTTTGTAATTTAGGGAGTTTATAGAGTTATAGGTATCGCAGCTCCAAGTAGGCAAGTAGGACCCCTCTTGGGGGACTTAGACAGGATTGGGGTTTGGGGTTTCAGGGATTTTATGGGTTAGCGGTTTCTTATTTTGGACATGAGATCTCGCAGTGAAAAGAAGCGAAGTTTAGGGGTGTGAAAAGAAGCGAAGTTTAGGGGTCGAGGTTTTTTACATGTGTTACGGCAGCTTTCTAGCGTGTCAGTTCGATTCGAAACCATCCCTGCTAATCTCTGTCGAAGCATTTTGTGGGCCTTCCACCAGTGTTCGACCCTGAAGGGGGTCAAGAATCATCACCAAGGGTTCCAGATCTATTTGCAGATGCTGATGCGGATAGTTTTTCTTAGGATTGTTAATGATGGCCTTTCAGGTATTTCTGTGTGCCACCTGAGTGTTACGATGCTTTAGGATTTTGAGGAAACTCAGGGGTCTCATCTGTAAGCAAGAGTCTTCCGTGCGAGCATATACCCAAGACCCAAAAGTTAGGGCGCGGCCCCCTTTCCTCAACAGACTTCCCTCATCCGTCTACATGGAGTATTGCCTGACGATGCACTAGCACTCTGCGGGCGAGGGGGTATTTTGCTTCGCCGCAATATATAGGGTTTATACGGACACAGGCACCCTACCTAACAAAGTCCCCAGTATAGTCTCTATTTTGGTTTAACCAGTTCTATACCCAGACCTGGATCCTGTAAGGTAGCCACAAAAAGGAACTCCAACGGAGACTACAGTTAAACCCAACACCGAAGACCCCCATCGCCATAGAGAGCCTCGAGCCTAAAGGACCTGAAGGCCCCTCCAGCCCGAAGCCCAAAGAGCATAGTCAGAAACCGACAAGAGAAAAGCACCCAAAAATCAGAAAGCATGCGAGGCTATGCCGTTCAAGCCGCCACCGCAATTCCCTAAACCTTAGCAGCCCCCCCAAACAAAGTCAACCTTGATTCAACCAGCACTCAAGCCCAAACACACCAAGCTCCCCAACCCGCAAACCCCCGACCCCGACCAATATCGGTCGTGAGACGAAGGCGCCTGGCACAGAGCAGCCGGGAACCTGAGCGGTTCGGGGCTTCCTAAACAACTGGCACTATTGGTTTTTTTCGAAAATTAGGGGTACCTTATTTTGGGGTCCTTATACTATGGATCCTACTATTTCGGGTACTATATTAGGTCCCGTATGTTCGGAAACTCCTCTTTTTCAAAGAATAGAACTGTTCTTTTGGGGTGTACGGTATGCCATGGTACTGGGGGTTCCTCATAATTAGATACACAGGCAAGGGTCGTGTTGGCCGTCGACCTCTGGTGTGTTATGTTGGAACCGAAGAGCTTCGAATCCCAGGGGTTGCTTTTGACAGGACAGCTTTGTGGGGCACATCGCGCTATAATAACAACGATAAGAAGAACAATAACCAACATGAGAACAATAATATGAACAATTGCAATCGGAATAATGATCATACTAACAATAATAAAGTGGTAATCGTAATAACAAGAGTAACAATGATAAGAATAATAATAGTAGAAACAATCTAGTATTACAATGCGCGACTTTCGGAGCAGGGCAGGGGGGGAGGGGGGCAGGAGGCATTTCGTAGGTTGGAGCATTGAGGTGCACCTGGGTTAAGTCGGGCACCGCAAGCGTTTCGAATGTAGTGTGCAGGCCATGAGTTATAGTTTAGTTCAGGGTTTAGAGTGTAGGATTTAGTAAAGATCAGGATTTGGGACGATCGGGGGCTTGCTACACCTCCCATAGCTATGTTTGCAGCGCTTAGCACGGGTTCGTAAGCTGAGCACTGCTGTCATCCCTGATTTGTCTCACAACTCTGTGATATAGAGCTCGGTGCAATTCGTAAGAGTATTTTCGTATATATAGTCCATATGTGGTTGCACTGTATTACACCACAATATACACCGCAAAGACGATTCTAATTGTTCAGGTCGCTACACGAACTAAAGAGGCCCCACGTGAAACCCCTGCCAGGAAAATACCGTCGGAAACCATGCAAAACCCCTTAAATATCCACTATGAAAGAATTCAAGTTTCCGTAGCCCATAACCTATCCAGGCCCGAGCTCCGAGGGGCCACAGCCACCACCATGAGCAAAAGCTATGCAGACGACTTCGACAACACCGAGGCCTACTCCCAGGCCATCCTAACTTGGCCCTTTTGCACTTACCCCCTACACACCCCCCCCCCCTCAAAAAAAATCGAAAACGACATGCCCGAGCGCACTGACCTGGTTGGGCTTGGATAGGACATTGGATGTAAAGGCCTTCGCAATTGGGTGCATCGCGGCGTACATGGAGTAAAACCCTCAATCCCCCAACCCTGAACCGGTTCGGCATCACGCACTTTTCACCGAAAGCAGCAGCCGCCGCGTGCACGGAGTCAGTAAATTCGGGATTTAATACCCGGAGCCTTAATAATTACGTCTACTATTTTAGGGGCTCCTTATGATATGTATAGTGTAATGGGCCCCAAAACCCTATGCTGATTATGAACTACCCCTATACTAGGATGATTGAAGGTTCAGGGCTTGGCAATTGTCGAACCTGGCATCTTCAAACGAGTATTATGAGAGTGTTAAGCGTTCAAAGCGCTGTCCTCTCAGACTGTCCTCTAGAATTAGTCTTATGAAATTTACCCTGCAAAACCGAAGCCGAACCCCCTACTTGTTCGTCCTGCAGTAGCGAACTCGAGCATTATAATTCGAACAGATTTCCGTGCCTCAGACAGGGTGTATGTTTTCATTGCTGCTCGTTCAAGTCCCGAAGGAAGCCCAGTGGGCTGCGCCACGGTTTAGGGTTTAGGGTTTAGGGTTGTGTCACAAGCCCGACATTAGTTGGGGAGGAAACCTCTCTGGGATTCGTGCATCGGGATTGAAAATTGAGTGGTGTGGTCCAGGCTCCTAAATCCAAACCCCTGAGCCCGAAAGCCCAAACTCCTTGAGGCGGTGGGCTGTATAGGCGGTTATGTGGTCTTGGATGGGTTTGGGTGCTATTGTGTACTTGCTGTGTGTCATTGGATTGTAGTCGGAACCCTTGAACCTTTACTAAACCGTAAGCGGGATTGAAGCAGCCGCGGTCTTGCCCCCCTTTTATCTTTTCGCGCGCAGTATGACGATGACGAGTACGATGCGCCCGAAGGCCCTCAGGACGTGCTGCCGGAAAACCGCATGCAGGGAACGCATACATTAAAGTTTAAAGGCGTGAGGAACTTCTCACCACATGGGTATGTTGAGGTCTTTTGCTGCAGCTTTTGACGGTCCTGTTTTGGGTTCTGTCCTTTCTTGTGGTCTTCGCGGCTGACAGAGAATCGCTGTGTGAGAAGTCGCCATGTGTTTGAGTTAGACTGAGATTGAAAGTCGCATCCCATCCCAGCACCAGTCCTCGGACCCCTACCATGCTCCGTCTAAACAGCCTAGTTCATGATTCTGCAAAGCCCTTCTAGTAGAGTCCATGCACAACCCCATTCAAAGCCTAACCGTACAAGATGAGCCATTAAATTGCCCTCAATCTGATTATGACTATTTATCACTGTTGTCATTATGATGTTGTTACGACCCTCCTTCTTATTGTTACCACTACTCTCTTTGTACTACCCTTACTACTCTAAGAGAAGCTCTTCCGGCCGCTGTAAAGCCCCGCACCTGTCAACCACAGGACGCCAACCTTCAGGGTGCAGGAGAAGGTGTTGCAGAGGCCACCGAGTGGGGACGGCCAGGGTGTGGGCTTTAGCGAACCGAGATTCAGGCCTTCGATCTTCGACATTTTCGGCTGAAGTTTCGGGGTGGTGGGCTTTGCGGTGTAGTGCCGGCGCACGATTTTGTGATCGCCGGGCGGAAGCATTCCGATGTGTTTCGCCATGGGCCTCTCGAGCTCGGAAGTGATTCCTTTCTTTTAAGTTGGGATGACATGGGTACGTCGATCTCGAGATGTCTTGAGACTGCATGGTTTGGGACATGATCGCGGAAGGTGAGATTCTGGTCTTGGCCACCAGTTTTGCCAGAATGGGGTCCTGGCGAGGGCCGTCCGGCTTTCTTGCCGGACAGAAGCAAGAGCACACAGCCCGGGCCAATACGAGTAGAAAAGGGGTGCCGGACCCTGAGCTTGGTATCCGGAGATGTTGCAGAAGCAGTTGGATCCTTAGCAAATTAGCATGCCCCGTGCTTTCAAAGAACCGATAACAAGCGTTCTCAAGGTCTAACGGCTACTAGGGCCCCTTAGACAAGGTACCCACCTTCTGCACTAATTTTTTGTGTGGAGGAGAGCGACTACGGCGACGACGCCGAAGGCGAAGACATCGAAGGGGACGATGCTTATCGAAGAAGTCGAGGCAAAACCGTGTCTCTTCTTTACTATCGGATCTAGAGACATGTTGAAGTTTCAATAAGATGTATGGGGCTCCTATGGGTCATCGTGAAGGGTTTGAAGCAGCTTGTGGGGGCTTACTTTGCTTTGCGGTGCATTTTTAAACAGGTGTCAGAGGTCTGGCTCGATGTTACCATGACAGGCAGATTGCACCCTAAGCCTGCTAAGCACTGTCGCTTCATTGTTGTGTTAACCAAACTCAGGTTTCTAGTAAGGGCCCAGCATCCCCTGGGTTCAATTACAAGCAAGAGTTTCAAGTCCTCAGCCCAGAATCACAGTTTCCATACAGTGAAAACCCTGTATAAGAACCCCGTTCGGCGAGAGTAGGGTAACCTAAGGTTCTTAATTTCCATTACATGTGATTTTGCCGTTCGAGCAGCTAGGGTAGGCTCAGGTTCTTAACCACGTTCTTATCCGGACCGAGGTCTCGGGAAATTTACTTTTGGATTCTAAATTTCCTTGTGGGGGTGCATGGGCCATGGGGGTCTGGAAAATTTTGTTTTCAATTCTAAATTTCCACAGCTCTTCGAAAGGACTCGGGGCAGAGGGTTTCTTGATGTGGAAGGTTGGGAAATTTAGTTTTCGATTCTAAAATTCCTTGGTGAGGGAAAGCACCCAAAACATTAAGAACCTGACCCGAAAAACTAGGGCACCCTAAAGTGCTTAATATTGAGGCAACTTGAATCTGGTGAATTCCGCCTTGGGTAGGGGCTCAGGTTCTTAAACAGTGGGTTCTTATACAGTATTTTCACTGTAGTAGCTATTATTTGGGCGTTGACATGCTTTTGCGGGTCCGAACCAGGGTTACCACACAGAGAACAGGTGGATCCCACGTCGCGCCGTCGAGAGAAAGCTGGGCGGGCAAGGTCACAGAGCTGACTGACGTCGAGGGAAACAGCATCCGTAAACCCTACACTCCTTTATTTGGTCAGACTCCTAGTTGGGGAAAGGTGAGGAGTCTCTCTTTCTCTTTCTCCCTCTCTCTCTCTCTCTCTGTCTCTCTCTCTCTATCTGTCTCTCTCTCTCTCTCTCTCGCTCTCTCTCCCGACAAGAGGGAGAGGGGAAGAGAGAGAGAGAGAGAGAGAGAGAGAGAGAGCGAGAGAGAGAGAGAGAGAGAGAGAGAGAGAGAGAGAGAGAGGGAGGGAGGGAGAGAGGGAGAGAGACCACGACTCCTAGGTAGGGCTTTTCGACGACATCTCAAACAATCCAAGGGCCATACAATCGCAAATCTTCATGGTTTTGTTGGCTACGGTCCAAACAGCGGCCCTGAGCATCAAGATCCTTATATGACCCGCTAAGCCCCAGACCCTATACCCCCGCCCCCCCCCCCCCCCCCCCCCCCCCCCCCCCCCCCCCCCCCCCCCCCCCCCGCCGGCCGGTGCCAGCCCTGACGCGCGCCAGCCTTGGTCCTTCCTGCCCTTCAGCCCTCTCGTTTGAAACCTTTTCGACCGGGAATGTGGGCTCTTTTGCGACTTGTGAATGCCATATTAATATACATGTATATATATATATATGCATATATATATATATACATACGTGTGTGTGTGTAAAGACATAAGTAATCACTACAGCCTTGACCAGGTTCCAGCCGAGAGTTTGCAGAACCTTCCCCTCTGGTCCCTAGCCAAGGGACGGCCACCGTTTGAGACCGTGCGTGGGTTGTAGGGTTCAGGGCTAGGGTTTGGGGCTTCAGGGTTTAGGGCACAGGGTCTTGTCCTATACGTGCTTCGATATATTTAGACCAGGGCCAGAGGGTCGTTGCAGTATGACTATGACAAGAAGTCCTATCGAATGGTGCTGTATTGCTCCTTCTGCCCGCCGTTAGGTTTTGAATACGCAAAAATTCCGGATGCCTTTCTTGAGGGTCTCTTATATGAGGGGTGTATTTCATATTTTCTCAAACTCATTTGTTTGACTGCGCTGGCCCTCGGGCAGCGTGTGGATTCCTGAGGTAGACAGTATGTTTCTGACAGAGTGCACGGTAATGTGCTAGACGGCCAGGTGTCTGGGCAGTGGTCGTATCAGCACTAATCTGAGCCCTATTGTGATCGTATCAGCACTAACCTGCATACAGATCTAAAGCCCCAAAGCACCCGAATGCAGGAGACAGAAGCTCCCGAACTACCTTAAGGCGTCCTGTCGGAAGGCCCCAGGATTCGAGCACTTTGCACCTTAAACCCGGACCCTAGAACACAAAGTCCTGGACCCTGAACCCCAGGCCCGACCAGCACACCCCAAGTACCCTTTAATAGAGCCCTTGTGATCCTTTAGAGGTTGGGATGCGGGGAAGTCCTCGACGCTAAAGCCTCAAATCCAAACATCCGAGCCCCGAGCTCTAAACAGACCTGTCCGAAGACATTGCGAGCTGCTGAGGCATCGTCACCGCACAGTGAGACACGGCAACTTCTATGAACTATATGACTTATGGGGGGGGGGGGGGGTTTTCGCACTTAGAATCAAGGGTACCTGGGGTAGGAAGAGGTTCAGGCTGTGAGAAGTATGTGCGGATGTGTGCATTGCATTGCTCGTCAGCGGAGCTATGTAGTGCTAAAGCCAAGATAAACGCACAGACACCCCACTTGGCACACATGCTTGCCGGTGGTTTGGTTTGTTTTTACGGGGCGTCCGGTTGTCATTATTGCCATGACCCATGCATTCACTAGACGCACAAGGAGACCATGATGCATCGCCGACTCGGCCAAGCGAGGATAGGAGGAGAGGTTGAGGTACTTCCCAGAGAAATAGCTTTGTATTGCGGCCGTCAGAAGCCTTGCAATTAAGGTCCGAGGTCACTTTGCTTTGTCTTCGAACTTTAGGGTTTAGCGCCCACATCCCGGCAGTTGAACCAAGGCCGGCGAGCAGAGGTGCCGACGTAAACGACGGTGATGGCGACGATGCGGACGCCTACTCTGACGAGGTGAAAGCTATCACTGTGTGAGCGACGGCACAGAATTGCCAACTGATGGGCACCTGTCAGCGTCATGTTTGCACTTGTGCTCTGTGCCGGCGCTCCCTCCACCAAAGTCAGCGCCTCCACCAAAGTTAGGTGCTGCATAATATAGCTAACTCTACAAGCTGCGACTGATGATGCTCTGAGCTAGCGAGTGCGTGCGGGACACCCATTTCTTTTGAGAGTGCAACGCCCTGGTGGCGTGTATTTCTCGGTAATTGAGAGGTTTTCACACGAGTTTTTGCACCCAGAATATTAAGCGTTGTGTTGCCTCATCCAGGCATGCACCCTTGATTTTGAGTCTTGGGCATGTCACGAAGTAGGAGTTTGGTTGGGGAAGAGGGAGGAGGTTTGCCATCCAGCATCTCCATTGAAGTTGAGGTGCGTGATCTGGCATATCATGTCAAAATCATTAAGAATCCATCATAACCCCTGGGTGTCTATCCACATATGCATCTGGCTTTAATGGATGCGTGTTTATGGAAATGTGTATATTTACAGTGCATACGAATGCTGACCTGTAACTTATTGTATATATCATGTCTTCAACTAGGGATTGAAATTGTGGCGTGGGCTGCAGCATAAAAGCGACTATATTGACAGGCAGACCGTCATCGATGTGTATATACAACCGCATCTGAAGCCGTGGCTACACTTATAAAGCTCTGAGGGGTTTGCCACCTTTGAAGGTTTGCTACCCTGTCATCTACTATTGAAGCCTTGGATTGAGAGTGCAATATCTTCTAGTCTGCCTGTATTTGGGAAAACAGTCATCGATTTGAGGATCCTGTTGTGGTTCCGCCACTCATCGAACTTCTACGGGGGTTTGGCTCATTACATCCATGCGCAACACTGCGTTTCAGCCGAATGTCTTCCAGTAGAGTTTGGATGCTCTGGACACATGTCATCCTTTTCGGTACTCAGGTTCGCTACACACTATATATCTTTCGTGGATAAGTGTAGCCCGTGATATGTACTAAAGTGTTCAGACTCTGGTTTTTATTCTGGTGGTCTCCCAGCATCCCCTAATGTGATTTGCATTTCTGGCTGGGTGGGCCACACCTTTTAAGGATTAGCTTACGGTGTAATAGGGCATGTTAATCAGTTATTCTATTGAAGACCTGTTGTTCGCCATCATCCACCCACTTCCATGTAAATCCCAAAGACTATGTAATTACCCATTTCCGTGATGCACACAAAGTTATATGTGTGTGTATGCATGTATACATGTGTCATCCACCCATAATATGCTTGCAAGGTTCCAATTTACATCGTGTGTGCAACTGCATCGTGGCCTTGCGGTTACATACCCAGGTACTTGCATGTATATCGCAAAAAAACCTATCTATATGTGCATATTTATATAGAGATAGATTTATGCATATACATGTGTGTGCGCGTGCATGGGCTTCCAAAGTTCACGAACTTGTATATGGTTGCATAGGCTTCGAGTACGTGCATATCGATGCATATATATATATATGTACACACACATATATTACATGCATATGTAGATGTATATATGTACAGGTGTGGAGGACGTGCTTCCACACAGATTTGAAATTCCGCATCCTGTACCCACCATGCCCTTTCGGGGTTTGGGATCGGTTACATACCCAGGTACTTGCATGTATATCGCAAAAAAACCTATCTATATGTGCATATTTATATAGAGATAGATTTATGCATATACATGTGTGTGCGCGTGCATGGGCTTCCAAAGTTCACGAACTTGTATATGGTTGCATAGGCTTCGAGTACGTGCATATCGATGCATATATATATATATATATGTACACACACATATATTACATGCATATGTAGATGTATATATGTACAGGTGTGGAGGACGTGCTTCCACACAGATTTGAAATTCCGCATCCTGTACCCACCATGCCCTTTCGGGGTTTGGGATAGGAGCCTGCGGCCCTCCATTTTCCTTTCAGTGCATGGCTGCCTAAATGCCTCATTGTTGCATACACATATGCTCGCTTATTTCAGAAATATTGCACATGTTTCCGTGATACTTAAATATGTACGTATATACCCGTGTATGTACATATGTATTAAGCATATATGTATGTGTGCATAAGGATGGGAAAAGCATGAACATGGAAACAGCATGAGCATGTGTGTATGTAAGCATACACATCCATATGCAGGTGTGTATGCATGCCTTCATGTCATATACCAACATGCATACACAGACGTGTATATAGATACATACATATATATGTTGGTACAAACACCTATATACCAAGGTTGGCTTCCAGGTAACTATATATGTTCCGCCTCAAATGTAACAAGGATTTTGTAGCTTGCAATTTTTACTGCATTGTCTAAGTTTCTGGGTGAGGGTCCAATATCTTCTACAGTCTAAGGTTTTGGGTTCGCCACCCAGCATCTCTTGAGACGGTTAGGACCATCATATGCATTTGGGTTCGAGGCCCAATAACTCCTTCTGAACTTGGGTCCCGGTACAAGGATCTTATTCCCATCATACTTTTACTGTGTAGAATGAATTACCCATCATACTTCTGTCACAGTTTTCAGGTGTTGGAGCCGCTTTCCTAGGTGGTGGACAACACTAGCAAGCGTAAAGTCTTGACAGAGGGATGTTTCATTGGACAGGACAGGATTGGTGGCATACTGGAAACCTTGAAATGATTGAGCAACGCTGGATTGGGAGTGCCAAAGGCCGAAGGCTCCAGGCATCCTCTGCTTACAGACATGCGCCCTCCGGATGGCCCCTGGGGGCCGGGCGCCAAAAAAAAAAAAAAAAAAAATTGGCCAGAGATTTTGCACACAAGATTTTTTTTTTCTTTTTTTTTTGGCGCCCCCCCCCCCCAGGGCTCCAGGGCTCCAGGCCTCCATACTCCAAGGCCTAGAGGCCTAGAGCCACACCTTAAGGCCATGCCCTTATGTCCTTGAAAGTTTGTCCCATAACTTTATCTCTCTCGGACCGGTGTTCGGTTATGCCCGAACATTTTCAAATGGTTTGGTGGAATTTGTTGTCAATTCAGAACACGTCGTAAAATGTTGTATGCTGCAAAAACAATGTTGCGGGAAACGAAGAGCTTGCTGAGCTTGCCATCTGAGAGTGCAAGTGAAAACACGAACACACGAAAAAGCACGCCACCAGGGCGTGATGTTCTGTTTCTTTTAGGTGGAAGCACTCCTCAACCGATCAGTCGGGCCATGTTTTGATTTCTTCGAATTTGTTCAGTCTTGAGTCTTGAGTTTTGCAACTCAGGGTCCTGAATCCTACATCCACAGAAACCGAGAAGCAACCACCCTGCACCGCAACTTTAAAGGACAAACCAAGATCACTGTTCCAATTATGGCGAAATTTGGGAAGATTACTCCTGAACCCGTTCCGGAGGCCAGAACCCGAAACCCCTCGAGACCCTTCTCCCTCGAACCCTCAACTTTTCGACTCTCGACGCCTTCCGCAGTATGGCGACGAAGAGTACGAGCCACCTGACAGCCCGCAGGAGGGGCGCCAGCCCTCTTTGCTGGAAGCAAGGGAACGCGGTTTAGTTGATGTGTTTAGGAAGAGTTGAGGGGCGGGTGACATACTCATTTTCCAATAGGGGTTTGCAAGATCCGGGCTGAAACCAAAGCCGCATGAACCCTGGGCCTTGGATTGAGGATTGCATGGGTTTGGTTCTCTGCGTTTGGGCGGCAGCTTTCCGACCGCCCATTGCCTGATAGAGTAGATCAGTTATAAATAGGGCTTGGGTGTTTGATGTTGTAGTACTACAATAAGGCACTCTGAGGAATCGGCAATTTTGCAGGCCCCAAGATTAGATCTGCTTGGCGCGCGCAAACCGAAGTGTTCAGGTTTCTTCAAGACTGCCGCATCTTAGTAGAGTAAAGGCAATCGGGTTCCGTTGAAGTTGCCCTAATGCTTCTTGGTTTGACCCTTGGCTGCTACATTACGGCAGTCTTGGTGCGGAGTCTACAGATGGCCAAGCAGGAACGTCACAGCGTAGTTCTCTCGCCTTCCTTCTCTTGCTGTGTATGTTGGCCGTTCTGCCATTACTTCTTGGTGTTGCTTTGTGTGCGTTTTTCCTGAATTCCAGAATGCACTTGACTCCGCGCTGAGATTTGTGCCGACCTAGGGCTTGTCTGCGTTTCTTGACACGCCTTTGCAGAATCCTGAACCCCGTTGAAGTGTACAGCCTATAGACCTGGAATCTTGAAGCCGTGCTATGCAGTCTGATTGAAGTTTCGAGGTTTACGCCAAAGGAATCTGAACAGACTCGGATTTGCGCAGGCATGCTGCACCGAAGTTGCTGAAAGCTGTGCCTTAAGTACTGCCCTATGGCACGAAGCTCCCGTTCTTGTGCTCAGTTCTCGGATCATGCAGCAGATTTGGTTTTCCTTTGTTACCAAGCCGTTCCGGTTGACTTCTTGCATCCTGCTGTTTGTGTAGTCCTCCCGGAATCGGGATGTGTGAGGGTACCTTGTGCAGGGCTTCCCACAATAAGGGGGCCAACTTCTGCCCGATGCTACATGGGTCCCACATTTTCGCAGCCGCCCCCCAATGTTCAACTAAGCTAAGCTGCTGTGATCAATTGCTCCAAGAATACCAAGAATGCAAACGTCGCCGCTCCGCAACAGCCCACTTTCTACGGTCAGAATATCTGGACGTCGGGGGCTTCGGAGGGAAGAGGTTCCCGGACAAGGGAAGGGGGAAGGAAAGAGAGCCTCTGACCGCTTCGGCCGGGTCCGAGGCAGTAGAACCCTCCTTTAGCACATGCACTCCAAGTTTTAGGTGGTTCGAAGTTGCCGCCACGCTTCTTGAGGTCTTGCAGGCACGTCACTAGAAATGTATCCCGACGACGCCGGGCAGGTCTTTCTCGCTGTGGCTGTGTGTAGGTTTCAGATACTCTTAGCTTCTTGCTATCGACCTGCCCTTCGTTCAGTCTGAGCATCTTTCCAAGAGTGAGCGGGCCCAGCAGGAGCGCATGGAAGACCCGAAGACATCGCTTCAAAAGCAGGCTGGGTAAGAGGGTGATGTCTCAAGATGTCCGAAGCTTGTTTCGCGTCGAGTGTCAAGTATCCTGCGCCCCCAGTCGGCCCAAATATAGTGGGCCAGGGCGATAGCTGCTGTGTGCGTTTTCGACATTTTCACGCGCAGGCATTTCAGTCAAACAGGCGTGAACTGTTTTAAATTCAAAACAATTAATTCAAAGCAATTCACGACGAGCATCAAGACGACATGTCATGGCAGCTTTTGGCACAAGGGTCGGAAAGCTGAACGACCCCGCAAGGGGCGAAACCGGTCTTAACAGTGGCCTGGTGCTGAAACAGGCTGCCTGCGTGTGCCCTGGTTTGATAGCTTCACACTCAGAGAAGTGGATGTTAGCGCCAGGAGTTTTGGCACCGTGACACATCACGACCAGCAGCAATCACCAACGATACAGGTAACATCCTATAAGTATGTATGTATATACGGTATACACATACATATAGTACATACTGGATTCATCTGAGTACGGGTAGCAGCTCCGCAGCACTTGCAGCAGTAGCAGTCGTAGTAGTCGTAGTCGTGGTAGTAGTAGTTGTCATGGTCGCGGTAGTCGCGGTGGCCTTGGTGGTGGTGATGGTGGTACTGTTACTTCTGGTGGCGGTGGTGGTGGTACTGGTACTGATGCGTGGCTGTAGTGGTGGTTGTGGTAGCAGTCACAGTAGCACGAGCACTAGCACCCGCAGTCTCAGTAGTAGTAGTAGTAGTAGTAGTAGTAGTAGTAGTAGTAGTAGTAGTAGTAGTAGTAGTAGTAGTAGTAGTAGCAGCAGCAGCAGCAGCAGCAGTAGTAGTAGTAGTAGCAGCAGCAGCAGCAGCAGTAGTAGTAGTAGGAGCAGCAGCAGCAGCAGGAGTAGTAGTAGTAGTAGTAGTAGTAGTAGTAGTAGTAGTAGCAGCATTAGCAGCTGCAGTTGCAGTAGCTGTAGCTGTAGTACCACACACTCTCGTAGGAGGACTGGTGTTTTCATGCGTTTCGGAGCCAGTTTGCAGGATAGGAACAGGTTTTGGGAGGGTGGGTGTGACTGTGGGGCGGGGGATAATGACGTTCATGTTATTGCCTTTGGCGATCATGCCCAAAACAGTGGTATTTACAGCACTTTTGCTTCTACATGCTAGTTTGCACCCTAGTGGTGTTGAGGGGGGGTGGGGTGTTAGTGGTATGATGACCCAAACAAATGTGTTTTTCTGTGGCCCTGCCAGTGCTTTCAGCACTTCCTGCGGATCAAACCCACATTTCTACATTTCTTCTTTACAACAATTTCGGATCAACCTCTTCAGATAGGAAATTCAAGGCTGCTCTCCCGTAGGAGCCTGAGTTTGTTAAAGTTCGACAAGCAAATATGCTTTGTCCGTGGCATCAACTTCTTCAGATTGGGATTTCAAGTCTGCTTCTTGCGTTCCAAGCTTGTCGAAACAGATGAAATGCTGATCCTCCGTGCTTTTGTTTTTCCCCACCCTCTGTGTGGGGTTGTTAGCTTTTAATTTAAAGTCAGCTATTACTCCTCGCCCGCTGAGATTGCCCAACCCCACAGACTACCGTGAGAATCCCTGGAGTGCTCGGGAACACCAAGGTTTAAGGTTTAGGCTCGGGTTCCTTGGGTCTTAGGATTTGCGTGTAGGAAGGACAAGGCTCTAGGGTGGGGATGTTCGAAGTAGAATAATTGAAAAACTCCGTAAGATGCCCGCAGCACAAGAAACACACGAAACCTTCAAAAAATACATCGTGATTTCTGACACCCACAGCTGCCTGATGCGCGTTGTTGGTGGCCTTACCAGTACTTTCGGCACTTCATGAGCCTACACGCATCAGGTTTTGCACATTCAACCTTGCGTGGCAAACGAAAACGCCGTAAGGGTGCTCAAACCTGAAGATTGCGTTCTGTTTGAAACGCATGACAAACACCAGTCCTCCTACGAGCGTGTGTCCTAGTAGTAGAGACTGGGCCCACTCGGCGCCCCGACAGATTCATCGATTCTTGTAGTTGGAGGGGGGTTGGGGGGGTTAATAATGCGCTTTGCTGAAGAAATCACAGCTCACACTCTGGGCTTCTTTCACCTCAGCACAGCCGTGAACTTCGAAGTCTGCTGAAACTGGACTTTGCCCTCACCAGTTGTTGGAAGCAGACTGCCCACCGGCCAAGCTAGCTTTAATCTTGTCTGAGTGAGGAAGGTTTCTCAGAGATGTTCTCACATGTTCTCACAGCTTCCTCAAAGCTTTCTCACAGGTTTCGCACAGGTTTCCCAGAACTTTCTCACAGGTTTCTCAAGACTGTAGCTTCTCAAATGTTTCTCAGGGGCGTCTCTAATCTTTTCCACAGGTTTCTCAAAGCTTTCTCACAGGTTCTCAGAACTTTCTCGCAGGTTTCCCACAGCTTTCTCAATAGCTTCTCACGTGTTTCTCAAGGGCTTCTCAAGATTTCTCACAGCCTTCTCACCGGTTTACCAAAGATTTTTCACAGGTTTCTCAGAACTTTCTCTCAGATTTCCCACAGGTTTCCCCACAGCTTTCTCAATAGCTTCTCAAATCAACCCACAAACTCAAAAGCGCCGAGAGAGAGAGAGAGAGAGAGAGACAGACGTGAGGGAGCTGAGAAAGGCTTAATGCTGCATATGCTTATATTTCGGTAGCAAGCATAAGACGTATGACTACATGCACGTGCAAACCTGTGACTAGAACTGTAATTCCTCATGTATGGGTGTGTGTGTGGAGAAACACACACACATATGTATATATATATATATATATACATACATACATGCATGTCGGGCGAAGCTACTTCTTTACAGGAGTTAGGCCTGCGACTTCTAATTACGTACGAGCGTGTTCTGAGAACGACAAGGGTTCCTAGCAACGAATCCCGCAAGCAAAAATACCTGCGCCATTTACCCGAAAGCCGTTCACTTGTCATGACTACACATTTTTTTACTGGTATTCGCACTACTTTCGGCTTCTTAGCTCAACTACGAAAGCATTCTTCTACATCAAAACTATTTAGTTTGTCCCTTACGAGCTTTTGGCCGTACTACATACATGTTTTTTGAAAACTACAAAAGTACCGTAATCTATCGCACACCAGCAGGAGTAGTAGTAGTAGTAGTAGTAGTAGTAGTAGTAGTAGTAGTAGTAGTAGTAGTAGTAGTAGTAGCAGTAGCAGTAGCAGTAGCAGTAGCAGTAGCAGTAGCAGTAGCAGTAGTAGTAGTAGTAGTAGTAGTAGTAGTAGTAGTAGTAGTAGTAGTCGTAGTAGTGGTGGTGGTGGTGGTGGTGGTGGTGGTGGTGTGGTAACATCAGCACCAGCATTGTCATAGGCTGCCTGGTCAAAGCCCATTTCGTTAACGTAACATGAGACATTCATACGGGTAGTTGTCAAAAGTATGGTCCCTTTGTGGGTAACCCATTTATATTAGGGACCCAAGAGGGGACCATAATTTTGACAGCCACCCATATATGTGTGTTTGTCGAGTGCTTCTCAGTCCGACTGGATGCCGGAAGGACACTTACGAGCTGGATGATGCAGTTGACGAGGCACACCAAGGCGACGTCGCGCCAGAGGCATGCTGCCGGGCAGAGTTGACTAGTATTAGAGATCCAATTCCAGGTGCAGCGTTTTGTGGCTATGTCATGTTTTGGACGGCGAGAAGCCTCAGAGCGTAAGAAGCTCCTCAAAGTCTAGTCTTTCTAGGATTGGAGCCTGGCCTCTATCTGGCAATCCGCTTCTCCTACCTTAGCTGGCAGTCCAGACCGAAAGTGTAAGCTCAGCACCCAAACGCTCCCAAACATCCAAATGTCGACTGAGAGCCAGAAGCTCCTAGTCCCAATGCTCGGAAGCCCGAAAGAGGCCATGGGAAGCTGAGTTCACGCCCTAAACATCACTCATTTACCCGAGCAGCCTTTTTGAATCACTTCCTCGCCTGTGTCACCCTATGTTAGGTATGTATCAGGTTGAGAGTGTACAGAAGTAAAATCAAAATCCATCCCCAAGCCGCCACACCCGGAAGCCCGAATTCCAAGGCCCCCAGAACGTGCTAATGTAGGAATCTGATCAAGAAACCGTGGTCCTTTAACCCCTAATATAGTAGGATTCATACAAGATCATACAAGGAACCCCAATAAAGACCCAAGGTTTCTTAACCAAGTTCCCACATCTAAACCCACTGTGGAAGAGCCTTGAGGGCCTGATCAAGAAACCGTGGTCCTTTAACCCCTAATATAGTAGGATTCATACAAGATCATACCAGGAACCCCAATAAAGACCCAAGGTTTCTTAATCAAGTTCCTACATCCAAACCAGCCCACTGTGGAAGAGCCTTGAGGGCCTCAAGTCAGCGGTTTTGGCTACAGGATTCAAGGGTAGCCGTGTACTGTAGGGGCCTGACTAATTACCTGTATTTTTTTTGGGGGGGGGGGGGAATCTTATATTATGGTTACAGTATATCGGCCGAAACCCTATGCTAATCATGAAGGCCCCTGTAGTATGGCGTCAGGATTGAGACACTCTGTTTGTATGGCTCGTAATTGTTTACCTGGCTGTGGGTGCACACTGGGTTTCTCTGGGGCTTGCTGGACCTCAAATCCGAAACCCAGTCTACCGTGCCCTATAAAGCGTGAACAAGCCCTAGACCTAAACCCTAAACCTCGCCTCGTTTTGCCGAGTGTGAGCGTCACAAAAACCTTAAGCCGTAAACGAAATGAAGCCCTAGACCTTACCAGGACGACTATGAAGATGAAGAATATGGGGGCGGGAGCTTCGCAGAAGAGACCCAGGCTCTGCGACAAACAGATCAAGCTTCAGGGTTGAACGTAACCCTAAATAACCTACCTTCTGTAAAAGGCTTGAGAAGGAAATCATATCCTCGACAGGCAAGGTTTTGGAGGTTCAGGGTTCAGGGTTCGGTTGCAGACACTGTAGACTTTTCCCTTTGGGGCCTTCGGCGCATCTACAAAGCTCCTACTGCCCCCTTAAAAATTGTAGTGGCCGACCGGTTTCAAGTATTTGGTGAGCTACTCCTCTACAAGTAGTATCCACAACCCAAGGACTTAACGTCTGGGTACCCTAAACAGGGCCTAACGACTCTTTCAGCAATTCTGGTTGCAAAACATATTGGGTAGTTTGGATCCCAAAACCCAGAACCCTAAACTGCAAACCGGCCTCGTCTTTGCTAGGTACGAGCGAAAACGCTGCAAACCCTCAGCTCTGAAACCTGAACCCTCAACCATGAACCTCTGACCCATTTCTGGGGCTCCAAGCGACGACTGAGAGCTTGTGGCTTAGGTTTTCGACTTCAGGGCTTCAGCGTTCCATGCAAAGGGCCTTTAGCGTTCAAGGCAAAAGGGCTTTTAGGGTTTTGAGGTTTGGGTTTCAAAAAGGCCACGAAACAACAAAACCGCACCCCGGCCTTGAGGGGCTTCACTTCCTGATAGACATGTCAGCTTCTGACTCATAGAGGCTAGCGAGCTGAAGAGTCTAGTCAGAGTCGCCATCGGAAGACAGCAAAATACATACGGCGAAGAGACAAAGCAGACCCACGAAACCAGCAAGCTATGCACGGCTGCTGCATGCATCGCTTCAGCAAGGCCAACAGGAGATCATCAGTTGTTCTGCACATCCATTTTACATACATTCCATTACATGCCTGCATACACAGAGATGTGCATGGAAGCCCGCATGCTGGTCAATGCATGCGGGTCAACCATTTTGTTGCTTTAAGGCCTACTCAACAGACACTTGGCGGTTGTTTGTGCATTCGCCGGCGAACAGGTCAGCCAACAGTTGCCAATATGTATACATAGACACATACACATGCACATACAGGTGGTCGCTATATCTGCATGTATCTTAGCATGTAGAGAAATAGAAGCCTATATACACACTCATCTTGTATGCATGAAATCATGTACATACACAAAACCAACCAATACATACATGAGTACATTTGAGCATCCGTCAAAACTTCCGTAATTGTAGTTCAGAGTAGTGTGCAGAAACATGTGCGGCAATCCTTGTAAAACGATAGAATCCCCCAAGTCATCCATGCTCTAGCCATGAACAAGAAGTTTTGACAAAGGCTCATAGATGTATATACATATTCTCGAAGAAGGTGAGAGCAGAGAGGGAGAGAGAGAGATGGAGAGAGTGTGTGGAGACGGAAAGTAGAGAGAAAGTCCGAGCGAGTGTTGGGCACATCGAAATGCGCAATCGTCTACGGGCATGGAATCTTCGGCGACATGTCCTTTCACGTTCTTGAAACTATAACCGAGTGAACCAACGATTCGACGAAACCGCACGACTGTGGCAGGCTTGCTGTTGAACATACGTCTTCGCATGTGCCCTCTCATGACTCTCATGGGTAAGATTCGGAAGCTGGCAGGCCTGCATATGTATGTGTATATATATATATATATACACATATATATTTACATATATATATTTACATATATATATATATACACCGAGTATGTTAGTCTACATGTATGCACATATCTGAATGTCTTTGCGTTTAGATGGTGCGCACCCCGACTCCGTGTTCTATGCATATGTTGGGGCACATGTACTTGCACACATGCATGTACACATATACACGTATATGCTCAACGCAGTGACAACGCATGTGTACAGACATGGCGCGCACAGATATACATGTGCTGTTGTACATTTCAGTTTAGTCAAGATTATGTGTGAAATTCGCACACACCTGGCGTATGACGTTTAGGTAGTACATGCTTACCGTTCATCTTGTTCGTATCTGCCGACCGACAAACCTGCCTACCCGCATGTGCGCATTCGTGCACATACGCATGTAATCGCATGCACATGCACAAGAGCAATCATGTGGCTTCTAAGTTTGGCGTATGTTCCCGTGAGGAAGCTAATGCAATACATAGTCATTGCTAGGTTGCAGCCGCTGTGTCGCGATGGGCATGCTCATGCAAAGCAGCACAGACCACACTGCTCATGTGTGGTGCCCAGCCCAAACCGTCTCCCGGTTTTGATTTTTATCGCAGGATGTCCGTTCATTGACGGCCTACACTAGCTGGTGGGGTTGTCCATACTGCTTCATGGTGTGCATTCGTCAGCCATCCCGCCGTCCCCTGACTTTTTTCAAAGAATAATATGTGGTCTCGCAGGGCAGCGAACAAACTGTTCAAATGAGGATGGGTGCAATACATTTGGTGCGCTCCAGTCGATGTGGAAGATGACAGGTCATGTCAAAGTAGCACTAAAACAATCTTTGGCAGCCGCTTGTCTTCTGCTTTCATGGAATGATTTCGGAACTCAGCGCGTCCACGAAGTACACATGATTCATTCGGGCATCCACTTCTTCGCTGCAACAATATCCGCAGCTCTGCCAAAACATCACCTGCTGTCGCTTGCAATGATAATCCACGTCTACTGCGGGATTGAAGGCGAGGGTTCCGTGTTCTGTTGTGAACTTGTGTCTGTACGTCTGCGCGGGACATGGTTTTATTTTGCCTGTAGTTGGTTGTATTCCGTTCCCGAGCAGGTGCTTCACTCCGTTTGCTGAGCTAACAGTACCGAAACATGTTGGGACCAATCTGCCTTTGGTGGGCTCAAGCCTTACATGCAAAGCGCTGGTTACACCTTTCATGAGCATTTCGCCAAGCTCTCACAGTGTAAGGGCGCAGTCTTATGAAACCATATATGTATGACAATATGTGAATTAGGTTGTAGTATACGGTTGCCTGGCGCTGCTAGACCCTCTGGATGGAACGAGAGAGAGAGAGAGAGAGAGAGAGAGAAGGGGGAAGCCGCTTTTCGAAACAACCACTGAACGACTGTTGTATTTACGCTGTTTTGAATAATTGTCAGTGATTGTCCAGCGGGGTGGTCGCAGTTGAAGTACAGCTGAGCCCTCCTTGACCAAGTCAGGGGGGGGGGACCAAATCCTGCGGACCGCAGGTGTGCGTGCGCGCGCGGAAGGGGTGGCGTCCGCTGCCTCTTTCTTACCTGGCAGAGAGAGAGAGAGAGAGAGAGAGAGAGAGAGGAGAGAGAGAGACAGAGAGAGAGAGAGACAGAGAGAGAGAGAGAGATGATCACATAACGTATGTTGACCCCTTGAGAATCATGGCCGGGATGACAGGATGCCTTCCATTCGCCAGCGCCTGTTGAGCAGGAGCCACATGTGGGTGAGGCTGGACGCTAACGGTTTGCTTTCCTCGAAATGTAGGAACCTGATTAAGAAGCCCTGGGTCTTACTAGGGTTCTTTATATGGATCTTGCTATTCTGGGGCTTATGGGACCAGGGATTCTTAATCAGGTTCCTACAGCAGTCGAATACAAAACTTTTAGCCATCTATAGTCTTTTTATATATACAAACCCAAAGGTTAACGGTTTGTGCCTCTAGGATACTGTGCGACGTAGTTTTAATTTCGGGGCCTCTTTAGGAGCTCACGGTTTTGAAGTAGATCAGAGGAGTTTACAGGAATTCAAACCTTCAAGGGGACCCCAGTTCGACACAGCCCAGACATCGCGGAGGATTGAGGGAAAGTGAGCATTTGGAGCAAGCCAGGGTTTCTGCAAGTCCCGCGCATCCGAAAGCACGAGGATCCTATTCGGGATCTGGAGCTAGAGCTAGAGAAACCCTAAACGCCCTGAAACCCTAAACCCCTAAAAGCTGTGCGGGCCTCGTCCTGGCTGAGTAGTAGGGAGCAAGACCCTTAGACCCTAGAAAGGCTGCCCTACGACATTGCAATACATTGCAACACGTGGTGCCGGCTGTGGTCTCCGCAAAGGTCCGAGGGCTTTTGCAGACGGATACCTATCGTAAAAACTGTCAAACCCTAAGCCCGCCCTACCTTCATATGCATGTATACATTATGTACACATATATGCATACATACGTGCATACGTAAACGTTCGTGCTTCCTAAGCCATGCATTACAGTAATCCTACCTGTCCTACCTGGGACCCAAAAAGCCTACCCCAGCTGTTTATCCCGGTGCCCGCCCTCCGGGAGCTTCCGATTGCAGCTCCTGGGACAAAAAACCTCAAACCATAAACCCTGAACCTTAAGCCCACAGGCCCCATAGTGGCTCCTTTTTGGGGTTCATACTTAGAATCCTATAAGGTAAAATCCCAAAAAAGAACTACAATGGGGCCCCCGCAGCCTGAAGCCCGAAGCGCTAGTCGAGCTTGATTCGCAGGCAGCCTCTGCCAGAACTACTCCTGCGACCGGAGAAGTCTTGAGCTCGATCAAGGGGCAGTCTCTACTGTAGTTCTACAATATACTGGGATATATTCAACATCATATATAGTTAGCTTATGCACTATAGTATACACTACAACATAGTAGTATACTACAAGACTAACTGGTAGGTATGGCAGTGGGATTTTGCCAGCGATTATTTCCGCAAGTTTTGCAATACTACGAACTGCAAAAAGCATGGTAATGCAAGAATGTGGTTTTTCCTGAATTAGCTTAGTGCACAGCTTGACGGACACAGGCTTCTAGGGCTCAGGGCCGCTGACACCCAGAAGCTCAAAGCTTGTATTTTATTGCGTTTTGTTAAGGGGGTTGATCTAAGTTACCAATCATAAGGAAACCTATACCCGTGCATACCATAGATCCATAGTTTGGTAACTCCAATGACCTTCCTTGACGAAAGCCTCAGTTTAGGGCTTCCAGTTCTGATACCTCCAGAGCCTGGCTCCATTTCGCATAGCGAGGGTCGAGCTCAGTGGTCAAGGGTTAGGGGTTTAGGGTTTTAGGATATTAGGGTTTAGGGTTTGAGGGTTTAAGGCTTCAGGGGTTTAGGGTTTTAGGGTTTGGGGGTTTAAAGGTTTAGGGTTTGGGGTTTTAGGGTTTGGGGTTTTAGGGTTCAGGTTCTAGGGTAGCTTAGGGTGTAGGGCCTTAGGGAGCTGGGATTTAGGGTGGAGCAGCTTAGGGTCGTAGGAAAAGGGTATCAGAGTCGGGAGAACACGAAAGGCCGTGATGCAAGGATCTGGTTAGTCCCGAAGCCCGCGAAAAAAGGGGTTTTAGAGAAGCTCAGATGGCAAAGCCCTCAGGAGGCCTGGATGCAAAAGGGTACTAATTAGTAGCTTAGAAGTCTGGGGAGTTTAGGGTTCAGGCTTGGAGGAGCTGAGGGTTTAGGGGCAGGTGGTTGTCATGCGGCTGATGGTGAAAGAGCAGCAGCTCAAGCCAAAGCTTTGCCAGCGGTGGAATCCGTGGACACGTTTCTTTAGCAGCAGGTGCAGACAACGATCGAGTTGATTATAACATTCGAGCTCCAATCCGGGCATAGCTGCACCATGCAAGGGAGAAGTCGGTAGCGTGTGTATCGTCAGTCAGTCATAGTCCGACGTGAGCCTAGAATGAGACAGGATATGGCATATCAACATGGCGTACCAAAGGCAAGCCAGGGCGTGGTTCCTTATATGACTACTTAGGACATATGGGAGTTTCCGAAAATAGGGGACCCTAATACATATGGTACCCTAAATAGTAAGATCCTTATCATAAGGATCCAAATATAACTACTTAGGCAATGCACTGTCACTGCGACTTGCCGTCTGGTTCATTATCACGTCTGAGTCAGCAGAAACTCCTGTTGAAGCTATCGTCAGGGCGGCTTGACCAAGCATCGTAACCAGGATAGGGTGTCCAGATTGTCCACGTAAGAGATTTCCGCTGCGGCTCCGGGATGTGCGGGCGTGACAGTTGCCTACACTCCAGTGCAGGGCACATGTCTAGAGTAGACGATGGTACATGTGCAGCAGATCAATTAGAGGACCTTTGCGGGTTCCTTTGTCATTGTCGGCGTCTTTGTACAACCCGAGTCCTGCCCAAGGCTGAAAACACAGCACAAGTTGGCGCTCGGTCGCTGAGGCTGGCATCCTTCCACTGCCACTGTCGCTGCCGCAGGCGGCAGGGCTCATGTCTGTCGAGGTCGGGCGTAATATAGGGGCCTTACTAATTAGAACAGGGTTTGGGGGTATTCCATAGCTATAATCATAATAAGGAGGAACCCTACAGTAGCATGCAGCATAGGTAATTATTGAGGCCCTTATAGGCGTTTTCGTGTGGAGGCTCTATTCGAGGTCGGAGGGCTTGGGAACCACGTCGACACTAGCAGCTACCCGAACGTTCGATCCCTTTTCAGGCGAAGCACTCAGTCCAAAGTCCCAAACCCTGGCTTCGACTCATTTTTTACTTGCCAAGAATTCCGGCAAAGCCCTCAGCTTGAGTCTTTCTTACTTGCAGAGCCCTCCCTTTTGGTTTTAGTTTGCTGTTAACCCTAAACTGTAAACCCTAAACCCTCCAGGGAAATCTTCACCCTAAACCCTCCAGGGAAACTTCACCCTAAACCCTCCGGTGGAGGAGGAGTCGGAGGCGGAGCCGCTGACGGCACGTGTCGAGGCAGGGAAGCGCGGGATGGGGGCTTCGGATCTATGGGAGGGCCGATCACCGCTAAAATCCGCACTTTGTTGAAATCCCTTCTAGAACGACTACCCATAGGTCCTTTTTGGGCTTACCTAATAGAACTCTATATATGAACTCCAAAAAGGAACTACTATGGGGCCTATGGGTAGAGGAACCCGGCAGTTGCAGAGAGATGTTACGAAGGTTGTATGTATGCAGCTGCTGATCGCGGGATATCATGCCTGGGTTTGAGCTTCAACTCTAGACTTAGGCCTATGCCTCTCCGGCAGATTGGATTTTTTTATTGTCTTTCTTTTTCGGTTTCTTATTGGATCTTTTGGTTTCGTCTTGTCTTGTGCACCTCGGTCAACTCCTAGAGAAGTACTCTTGGAACCCAGGAGCAAGCCGAGGGCTTCTGAATAGGTCCCGACTTGAGGCCCCTACTGCCGCGACTTTTATATCCCGATGTAGGGCTACGATCGTGGCAGTTTTTGGGGTGTCTACGGATACTGGCCGACTTGATTCTCCTTCTCCTACATATATGAGCTCAAGACCATCAAATCCCATTGTAGACTATTTTGTAGACTTTGCTTCGAGCAGGGCCTTAATTGAGTTCAATGCGGTTAAGCCGGTTGAGCCCTGATACCCTAAGAGACTTCATCATTGCGGCTTTAGGCCCCTGTGCTCCAGGCAAGCCGCAGTTTCAAGTAGGACATGCAAAGTAGAGAAGTCGAGATCTACTTTCGGAGGTTAGATGGCCTAAGATAGCCACCGCCACCTAAGCCCCGATTGGCTGGAGGCCGGGCCGAGTATGCAGAATGTCAGCTTGGAGCCTCAAAAACCCCAAGCTTGACCCTAAACTGAGCCGTAAGACATGTTATTTGTTAACGGCCCGTCTGAACCTAGAACAAGCGGAGACAGCCTTCCATATTCAGCTTAGAATAATGACTAATCATCAGGCCTTACAGAGGAGTAGGTTAATTACCAGCAATACTCCCTAGGGTTCCTTACTGTAGTATATTATCACATACCACCCAAACAAAGCATTGTTCTAATTAGGAAGGGCCCTGTACAAAAACTTAATAGAAAGTTGAAAGTTTTAAAGAACCCCGTAAAGGACCTCTTCAATCTAATTATCAAGGCACGTGTAGTAAGCCCGAAGCGACAAGTGTCGGCAGGAACCTCCAGCGCGGGAGGACCGGCCTTCCCCTGCAATCGGGGTTTCGGGTTCCGAGATGCTAAGGGTCAGGGCCCTAAACTTAAGCCCTAAAAATTCTGAATTTCTAAACCCTCAAAGTCTAAACCCTGAACATCCCTGCACACTGAGTGCCCTCCCGCTTCTTCGCTTGAACCGTAGTCACCGTAGTCGTCCTAGGCAGCTGTTTGGGCAATGCTTTACGCTTCCAAGGTGGAGTTGTGAGTATGAGCAAGGTCCAGAGTGCTCTCCGTAAGAGCATGTTTGCAGGGTAGTGTAAGTTCTTTAGAAGGGCTCCGATAGGGTTCAGTTTAGAAGGGTCCATGCCCTGCTAAAAACGTGAGCATAAACACTACATATACATGTCTCTCTATATATATATATATATACATGTAGATCTATCTACATACACAAACATTGGACGTGCAGTCAAGCTATATAGCAACCCGTTACTTCAAGGAAGAGGTATATTCTATCACTGTTTCAAGGAATCTGCTTGGATTCTAAAGGTTTAATTTGTGCCGTAACTTCTGGTTACTTAAATCTGGCGCTACGTCGCATCGACCCACACGTATAAGTTGCGTTTGAACTATCGAAGCCCCAAACCCTAAACTCCTACACCCGCAAAGCCGGACTAAACACAGTGAGACATGGATTGCCTTGTCACGGCTTTTCCGAGCTGCGAGCGACTGAAGCCTTTAAACCTTAAAGCCTTGAGCCCCTTCAACCCCTCAACCCCCAAAGCCTTGAAGCCTTCGAACCCTAGGCCCCTTAAGCCGCTAAACCCTTAACCAGCGGGAGGAGAGTCGTACAGCCCACGTGGCGAGCGCACAGGCGTGCCAGCTGCAGATGGGGTGGGGTGTATACCCATAAAACCCCATAGTATAGTTAAGGGGTTTGGGGTTTAGGGTTTGGGGTTGAGGAGCCGGCATTCATCAAGTCCAGATGTAAAAAAAGGAGCCTGGCCAAGAGAGATCGCGCTTCCTTCTGAGGTGAACCCGAGGTTCAGAGGTTCACCCCAATCCATTGATCCTTAGGCATGCGAGAGGAAAACATCCCCGAAATCCGTAAGCCGTAAATCACCGAAAGTTTAATGCCCTCCAGCTGTAGGGTGTTACTGCAGGCCCAAACAGAAAGACTTTTGCAGCCGTTGGACACTGAGTTGGCTTCAGGGTTTAAGGGTTTTGTTCAGGATCTGGTTTCAGTCGCCACAGCAGGTGTGTGTGTACCTAGGAACAAATATGGGAATTCATGATGTCAATTCATGATGTCACTCAAACAGAACACAGCTGCGAGTTCTGCTTCAACGGCATGGCTGGTTGCAAGGGCTTCGCGGCCGCCTTTGCAGATGACCATGAGGGCATGCTAAGGAGTTTGTTGCTTTCATGTCTCCGCTGTGCCAGCAAGGAGGGTTTAGATTAGAAGAGGGTGGGGTGTTGATAGTTTTAGGTGCAGGGTGCCCTTGCTGGGTAGTCTAAGGACCCCTAACCATAGAGTTCCTGAACAGTCAAAGTCCTGCAAAGTGGTAAACCTGCAAAGTGTCGAACACAGGGTTTGGGGGCCCATTCTATACTATATAATTCTATACTATATAATTCTATACTATAGTTATAGTAACGAACTCCCCAAAGAGTACAGAGCCAGGAGCAGGAAGAGGACGCTCCGCTGACTGCGAGGGCAGAGGCGACCACAGGGACTCTGTGGCATCGAGTAAGGACGTGCTAGGGTTTAGGGATTAGGGTTTAGGGTTTAGGGATGGCTTTCTGAGAGCTTGCTAGGTTTCTTACAGTGCCCGCCCATCAAATCTAGAGATGTTCGACAGTCCCTCCAGGCTTCATCAGAAATCAGTGTTTGTGGGGTTATGTTTACTGCTGGAAAGTATGTAGCCTTCTCTGTGTCACATAGGAGATTCCGAGAATCAGCGGTACCGTATTTTGGGGTCCTTACAATAAGGATCCTACTATTTAGGGTACGAAAAAGGGTCCCCGATTTTCGGAAACTCCCGCATCTTTACACCTTTCAGGAATTTAGGGTGTCTTCGTTGCCAAGACTCCGTGAGAAGGAGGCCGGGCCCCCACCGGCGGACTGATTATCGGTCGAAGGATCTCTTTAAGGAATCCTTAAAGGGAACCCTAATGTAGACCCCCATAGTACCCTCAAAGGGCACCGTCTTTTGGGACTTGAAGGAACCTTTAGGGGGCCTTGTGTAAAATTGAACCTCGAGACAGAGAGTTCGAAACTGCCTGCCGGAGGACAGACATCCCTGGCTGCCCTTGCTTTGTCTTTTATGTTTCTTAGATAGTGAGCGGGGGAACTTTAAACTTTTTGGCCTTATATATTGGCTCTATCATAGAAACTTTGAACTTTTTGGGGCCTGGTTGTTGAAGAAGAGAGGTGTTAAGGTGATATTTTGGGGATTAGGGTAAAGGGTTTGGGCTACAACTCGGCGGCGAAAGTCTAAGGGGATGTGCACAGCCTGGCAAGTTTGTGGAGCTTCAGCAAGTGGTAAGCTGTTTCCCTACATTTGCAAAAGTACATAGCGGCATTGCGCTGAATGTTTATATAACCGCCACCAAATTATTCAATTCGACTCTATTGCATCACTCAGCCTGTACATGTCGAAAGTGCTCGACTCGCCTTTAGTTTGCGCAGGTCGAATGTGTTAAACGATTCTAGCCCCCAGCGGTCCGGAACCTTACTGCAGTCTCCACTGTAGCTCCTTTATGGAGTTGCCTGACAGAAACCTAAGCATGAAATTGCCTTCAAGAGAGAACTACACCGGAGACGATGTGTAAGTTACAATAGCGACCATCTCACCAAGCCAGCACAACGCAGGTCCTAAGCTCTAACAGCCTCCAAGATGCCCGTTGGATTGTTGTGTTTTGCTCTCCTAAACCCGTAAACCCCTAAACCTTGAACCCTAAACTCCTGTTGTGAGAACGTAAACCCTAAGCCTTAAACGCTGAACCCCTAAGCCCCAAAACCCGCTGCACCTCGACCATCGCAAGCGTGGAGGATACTGGGGCTTCTACTACCCCACCAGAACGTGGCGAGGCCAGAGCAGAGAAGCCCAAGTCTTCGGTAGAAGTCGTCCCGCTTTAGGATTTAGGGTTAAGGAGTTTAGGGGGTCCCCTCATATATAGTGTGTAGTTAATATATGAAGTCATGGCAGACCATGACCCCAAACCCTACTAGAACCTACGCCCTGTATCTCTGGTGTTGTGCAGGGCTATTCAAATAAATACGACCCCTAGGCCCTAGATGATTGTTGCTGCCCTTAGGGCGTGATGTTGACATCCGAAAGCGATTTGCGAGCGATGTTGCCATGTAGTCTCATGGCAAGGACTATGACGATGTGTGTTCTAACATTCACTCTTGCCGTGGTTAGTCTGTTTCGTTGCTGTTGGTGTTAGTCTTGTTGCGGTTTTCTCCGCAAGTTTAAGGCCTGGAGCCCCTACAGAAACCAACCCCAGGATCCTGTCGCAGCCAAAGCTGCATCGATCTAGCCATGGGAGACGGGAAAATCCCGCAACCTGATCCCCCAAGCAACCCAAGCCGCCGTCGCAACCACAAAATCATTAATGCAACCTCAGAATCCGTCTCCCTGCAACATGTTTTTAGCCTCCTGAATCCCGAACTCCTGCAAACACGAGCAGGGTCCTCCGCGTGGTTGCGTAATCTAATCCCCGCCGACCTGGGGCTTGTGAATGTTTTTCTTCCCTGGTGGACAGCGGTCTCCTGGTAGAGCGGGTGGATCCTGACCTGATCGGGAGATCGGGATGCGAACCTCACAAGGTTCTGGTTTTGAGATCTGTTGCAAGGTTTAGGTCTGTCATCGGTTGAATAGTCTGAACTTCTTGGGTCTTTAAGTCTTGAACTGCGAGGGTGATTTCTAGCCGGGTCGCGTACAGAAGCAGCCCCATGTACTTTCTCAAGTGTCCATTTGCGGGAGGAGGAGCCTCCTCTGGCTTCCTCCAAAAATGGTACGAGCATTTGGGGGGACGAGGTGCCGGCTTCTTGACAGGGATTGAGGGCTTGCTATTTACGTTTCCTGTCTGATTTCTGGAGTTGGGTTGGGGCTGGCCAAGTTTTTTTCATGCCGGTCACTTTCCGAAAATGGGGGATCCTAATATGGTACCTTAATTAGTAGGATCCTTATTATAAGGGCCCAAAATAAGGTATCCGTAATTTTCGAAAACTCCCATATAGTCAGCGTTTGAGGATGGCGGGCCAAAGACAGAGATGGCAAAGCAGTCTTCGGAACCGTTGAAGTTGCGGCGACGTAAACCACTCGTTTTGGCTGCTTGACAAGCGTTCGTGGCTACCGTGCGAACCATTAAGGCTTTCAGATGTCCTGGGCGAGTCTGGTAATCCTAAACTTCCAAACCTTATGGATCCCTAAATGCAAGACTGGATCTTAGTAGCTGAGTAGGCAACCTTTACCCTGTTGGGGTAATCCTACTATGATTGAAAAGGTTAACCTTGTTTTGAGGCAAGGGTACTTAGCCCGCGAAGGCATAGGTGCGAAGCTTGAGCCAACAAGCACTGGGGCAATGGCCCGAGTTTTAGTGCATACCTAGACCCTCTTTCTACCCCCCTCTTACATCAGTAGACCCGAAGTATCTACTATTAGACATTAAGGACCAGATACCCCTAATTGCGGGTACACGGAGGATCCTGGTAAGGTTCTAGACTTATTTTGGCTGCTCTCTCCATCGAGCTTTTGAACTTGTGGGCTTAGGGTTGAGGGTTTGGGGTTTTAGGGTTTGGGGCTTTTGGTGTTTGGGGTGTGGTTCAGAGTTTAATGAATTTAGGCGTTTCAGGGTATTGCCCTCGTTGCTGGAGAGCCCTGACAAACAAGTCTCGAAACACTGAGGTGCTGACTGGGGGCCCTCAATGTAGGGTTTTAGGGTCTCAGGATTCAGGGTTTCAGGGTCCAGGGCTTCAGGGCTAAGTATCGACGGAGTTTACGGTTTCAGGGTGTGGGGGGTTTGGGGTTTACAAGTTTAGGGCTTAATGAACCCCAATAAGCTTCATGCACGCAGGATCTCGACGCCGCAATCGAAGCTTTCCGGTCACAGGACCGGGCACGCCAGCTACTAGTAAGCTTTTCGTGAACATCTGAAGGCAGCGCTGCTTCGGATCCTGGTGCACGGTATAGGGTCTAGGATTTAGGGTTTAGGGTTTGCAGTGCTAACGATGACAAGAAGATTTTCAGTACTGATGCAGATGCCGATGGAGAGACCGGTAGTTGGAGCTCAGGATGACGGCGATGATGGTATCTGTAGTTTTGAGGCAGCCCTTCCTTAACTGGTGAGGCCCACTCTTTTGGTCAAAGGACTCATTCATTCATTGGAGATATTTGGCTTAAACACCATGCCGCGCAAGGTTTTGGCATTTATTTGGACCCTCATGGACATGATGATCACTACCAGTCACCACCAAGGAGTAGGAGGGCCAGAGCTGTCTCTCAAGTCCCGGTTCACAGGTTTTCGGGTTTCGAAGGCTTAGTTTTTCATCTGGGGGTTTGGAGGCTGGAAGTTTGGACGCATGCATATTGCATCTTCAGAGTTCATCGCGCATAAAAATCATTAGACTGCGCTCCCCGCCAAAACTACCATAAACCCTGGAGGCAAGCGTGGCCCGCTGCAGATCCCACACCGGTTACAACCCTAAACCTTTCAAACAATAGCAGAGGACCTTTGGCTCAATGGGCCTTAGGGAGTTCCTGGCATTCCTGGCATCCGTTTTTTCCCAGACGTCTTGGAAGAAGAAGGCTTCCTTGAGTAGGGCCTGGCACCTCGCCCTGACACTCTGCGCACTGAAAGCTAGATCGTAAAACGTGAACCTTTTACAACCCTTGGAAGAACCCCTCGCAGCTCTTTGATTGTAAGGCCCTTGTTCCAGTACCCTGCTCAAACCGTAAATCTCCCACCCTAAACCCAGGTGATTTTGAAGGAGAGGAACAGAATCGTAACTACCCGAACCCACAACTTCTTGTCTCCATGGTAGATGTTATATGATGTTATAAGGTAACCCAAAAATAAAGGAACGACAGTGGAGACTGTAGGTAAACCCTAATTCCTGATCTAGAACCCCGACCTGACGTAGGACTTCAATCGAGCAAGCTCTTTGGCAAAGAAGGCTGCCTCATGTAGTGCTTAGGGTTTCTACATATACATGCATAGGGTTCATGTACCAGCTGTTTTTTTGTTTGGATGTGTACACTTCCAAAGATTTCGATGATCGTCTGCAGAGTGCTTGCGAATATGTGTGAACATCAGTTGCGGTGCGGTCAGTGGGGCTGTTGGATGTGGTGACTTGGTGCTTCGGGGGTTTTGCGTCTTTCTTGGCTCCGGGGATGTTCGATGTCAGGATTCCCCCAAAATACTGGCGAGGTTTACTGCGGCCTTTGTTCGGGTTGATGTTGGTTGCATGCCTGATTAAACCATTAGGCCATGATTTCCGTCCGACCCGAGTCCTTAACTAAACTGAAAACCCCTACCTGGCTGGACAGTGGCGAGACTACAGTGTTACCTGTGCGTCTCCATTGTACTTCGTTTTTTGCTTCACCAATCTCATGGTCAGGATTCTCGGACTGGTTTAGGGTTTACCTATAGTCTCCATTGTCGTTCCTTTTTTGGGTTACCTTCTAGGATCCTTAATATATATATATATATATGATATATATATATATATATATATATATATATGATATATATATATATATGATATATATATAATGGGTTAAACCAGAAAAAGGAACAGTGGAGACTATAGGTAGGGTCCACCAAACAAACGGACTACAACCCGGGGGTTCACGTCGAGCCTGAAGTTTCCAACTCTTCGACATGGCAGACGAAGGCCTTCGACTCCGAACCCCAGGATCCCAAACTAGCTTTGTTTAGGGTTTAGGGTTTAGGGTTAGAATTCCTCTTTTTTTCTTGTTATGATGATGATGATGGTGGTGGTTATTTGCTGTCCTTGTTCTAGCTATGATTATCCGTATAACTGTCTCTAGCTACTATTAGTCTGCGTTGTTGCGCTTAGCATTTAGCCTCATTTAATTAATTTTTTGCAGCAATTAAGGTCATAAGCAACTACTGAAAACGCAGGTTCCGTAGAAAGGGTGCATGGTTTTGTTGTTTAGCTTTGGGTTGAGGTTGTGGGCCATAGACTACTGTTTGAAAGGTCGATTCCATAAAAAGGGATCATGTTGGCCGGGGTGAGGTTGTTTTGGAATATCGGCCAACCGAACGGCCGGGCTTCTGGCACCCACTGGTTTCGGATGGTACTGCCTACAGTAGACCCTCAGGCTCCAGCTCGAGCAGCAGTGGTGATGATGATGATTCCTACTATTATCCTTGTTTTAGTTGCTACCAGCAACATAAACTGTAGTCATTATTGTGACTGCATCATAACTCTTACAGGGTGGGAATGTCAGGAATGGACAGCCCACTCCACCCTCTGGAGGGATAGACTGCAGTGGCCGAAAGGAACGATTGGCTGGTGGAGCCAGCAATGGCGGCAAGAGGACGTCAAAGGCGATCTCAAGCCAAACCCCAAACCGTGTTTTCGTCACTCACTCTGGCCCAGCTGGAAGTCCACAGACCGGTAGATCGTTCTCTCCGACCCTAAATCCTAAACCCTTTAAAGATTAGGGCTTGCTCGGTCCTGCTTGAGCCCGAAGATCTGTTATTGTAAAGGCCTCGTAATGAGTTTCCTTGCAGTCTGGCATACCGTGCGCCAAACCTAGGATGCTACTTGGAGGATCATGGGACTTAGAAGGTAAGGTTGTCAGTGCCTGAATTGGGGATGAAAAAAATTTGTAACCGAAAGTATTGGGTACCTTGTTCGTAACCCCATTGCCAATTCACATGATCTTGAACACCCAAACCCTCACAGAAACCGTTACGGAGCCCGTAACCCCCTTAAGTCCCATGAGCTTTAAAGCTTTGCCGATCTGGATCGTGCACAGGCAACTGAACATCTGGAAGTTGTTGCGCGGGGCGACTGGACCAATATTGTTCACTGCTGTAACTCATGCATAGTCCATCATAGTCCTGGTGCTGCAGTTGGGGCTTCAGGGCTTGGAACTAGCGTCTCGGCGTGCAGGTATATTGGTATCATAATTGTGAGTATTCCATCATTCGGCTTTATGTTCGGGATCCCTGTCAAACTCGTTGTTTGTCTGTTTTGAAGGGCCTGAGGTTTGCAAACGGGATTCGAAACCTAAGCGTTAAGGCCTAGGGCTTATGGGGTCTCAGGACGTGTTGATGCAACCTGTAGTACAGTGCAGTTCTTTCTTTTTCGATGAACCAATCGTACAGGGGACCAAAAGCCCCGGAGCTGACTATGGGTAAACCCTGTGCTCCATTGTACGATCAACCCTATCACCTTGATCCCGGGGAAAGAAGCCGCAAAGCAATGTAAGCCCTAAGCCTCAAGCTATACCGAGACCTTTGGCAAACTACCTTGGTGGGGATTAAAGTTTTCAGCCCTTAGGACCCTACAGCTTTTGTAGGACTATAGTCATAGCCATAGCGATTGATGTTGTGCCATGTATTTAGTTCCCTTAAATATGTGGGTTTTCTATCGTGCTGGTACGTACGCCTTGAACGCCGCACACGGATGATGGGATGTTGACACTGCAAGGCAGCAGGTTCCAGGAGTTATGTTGACCATAGGTTTTTTTGAAAAACATAGGTTTAGGTTTTCAAAAAAGACTTAAAAACCTTTTTTCAAAAAAAACCTATGTATCCTGCATTGTTGTTGGTTTGAGCTTCGTCTAGACAGTTAAGTTAAGTAAGGCCCAACCATTGGAAGCTTTGGTTTCAGTTCAGTTCTGCTGAAATGCAAGGCCACGCCGAGCTGCACTCCTCCTCGGCCGACTAATTCTGCAATCCCTGTGATCTGTAACGACCCCCACCGTGACGGAACAGGCTTCCATGCACCGGCTGCCAAAATTCAAACTGCGGTGCCTGCTGCCGTATCTCACTTGTGCCGTGCCTTTAACAGAAGGTCTTCCAGCTTAATGTCGACTGCAAATCGCGCGTCGGCCAGCTGCCCGGTGGCGGTCTTGAAATGCTGCTCCAGTGTCTGCGTTGGTACCCTAAATTCTAAACCGCCTGCATTTGGCTGTGACTGCTGCAATCCACAGCACTGACACCAGTCCTAGCTCTGCGACCGAAGCGGTAGACGGCGACGCAGGGTTGACATGTCACAGTAATCCTGAACCGTATAAGCCTTGCGGTACACCCTACCGGAACCAGAAGAAAGCTACCTTTTGTGCTGCGACTCAGGAAGGAAAACCAGGACAAGGAAAAAAAAGGCCGGGTTTCTAGGATGCAGGTAATGCGTTTAACGGTCCCGGCTCTGTTTCATCAGACGGAGCTTATTTGAATGTGGCCCAGGTGAACTGAGCGGCACAGCCGTGGCTTTGCTGCATAAGCCCAAATCCCTATAAACTTCACCCAAACTCTGCAGCCTCTTAGGGTTTTAGCGGTTAGGGCTAAGGTTCTACGAAACTTGAAACCCTTCCGAAGCTTAAAAAAGCAAGGGAAGCTGAATGCTGCGACGTCGAGCCCAGAGTCGGCTCTGCGCTCTTGCTTTTTAGGGTAAATTTTGGGTTTAGGGGTTTAGGGTTTAGGTTTTTCCTGCGATTTCAGAAGCTAACACTTGAACCCTAAACGAGGCATAGAAGCAGCCAAGCATTTCGCAAGAGAAGAGAGTTATGTGGATATTGGGGGGTCCGAATCTGCATTCCTATGTTCTTTCTAGACTAAAGACACTCTCTACATCGTAGTACTCTGGAAGTCCTGCAGCGTGGGGTTCGGATCACCTTGTTCTAAACAGCTCTGCAGATGAGGCTTGTTAGGGGATTCAACGAAGCGTGTATTTCGCCCATGCAACGGATGGGGTGTAGGGTCAGGACACTCTTCCTTGGCGTCTTTGAAGCCTTAAACTGCAAGTCCTACATGAGTCGAACCTCAACTGATCCCGAATCGTTGATTTATCTTCACCATGGGTAAGGACTTTGACGCTGAAAACAGCGATAGCGGTGACCTCTGGCGGACCGTCCTGAGCTGAGATCGAACTCCGAAAAGCGGCGAATTTAGGGGCCTAACTAACTACCAAACTAATTTTTGGTTCCTTGGTGGGCCACAAAACCCTATTTTAATTACTAATGCCTCTACATTGAAGCACTTGTTGTTTCTTCCATTCTTTGTAAGTCCACACATACATATGCGAAATCACACCTCGAAACTCTATTCTAATCATGAAGGCTGCTATGTTATACCCTAAATGCTAGTTTTCAGAGGCAAGGATCCAGAAGTTGTAGGCTGCGTCGTTTTGAACTTTGGGAGTTTCCGAGCTTATCTATCCGTGTATGCGAACGGTTCGGCATTTCCACACGAGACCACGCAAGCCTGATGTAAAAGGGTTTCAGGATGTTTCAAGCTCTGAGGTTGTGCAGAATGTTTGTTTTAGGCACGCTCGCAAGCCACACTTAGATCAACAAGCCCGTGCCGACATCTGTTTTCGGGTTCATGCAAACTTGTGGTGTGATGATGGCTTTTCCAGATAGGTCAGAAGACGTAAACGCGAAACCACAAATCCATACAAATCCCTCGTACAAGTCAACCTATTCAGGCTACGCAGCCATCAATGACTATGAAGTTGAACAAGTTATGCATCTCGCTAAAGTGAGGAAATTGAGACCGCTAAACATGTCTAGCATATACTCGATGTTCTTGAAGCGACGTCCTCGGTAGTTCACTTTTGCGGCACAACGTCTTTTTCGTTGTCTGTATAGAGGCAAGTGGCCAATGCACGTTTCAGTGGTGTCCTCACCTTCCCGCTGTCGCATCACTGCATCGTACACAGGACCCTCGATAACAAATCACGCTTCGCCGACATCAAGCCATGCAGGAGACAAAACAATCACGCCAAACTAGTTGGTGGATACATTGGGTGGGTGGCTGGGTGGGTGAGGGGGGGTTCCTACATATGGCAGTAAATTAGCTACTTATGCGTGTAGGTATGTATGTATGCTTTTATATATGTAAGAATGTAGGTAGGCATGCCATGCTTGCATGTATGTATGTATGTATGTATGTATGTATGTGTGTATGCATGTATGGATGTACGTATGTATGTGTATGTATGTATGTATGTATGTATGTATGCAAGTATGTATTTAGGAATGTAGGTGTGTAGTTAGGTATGTACGTATGGTTATGTATGTATGTATGTATGTACATGTATACATACAGACATATATACATATATACATTTTATGTACGTGTGTATATATATATAATTTTCGTATACTTCTGTATCTTCATGATCATCATGGACACCAATAACAGCATCACCATCACATCACCATCGTCACATTGATACGTACAACCGTGATAACAAAGCTAAGCCCTAAACCCCGCAAGCTCTGAGAGCTAGGCCATGGACAAGCTCGCTGCAGCCCACGAGGGCGCCGGTGACGCCGAGAGAGCAGAGGCTTGGCTGGGGGCGGCTTGCAGCGTGCTTTGGAGCTCTCGATCTACATTAAGATATACGGATATACATGCATGATCACGCATGCAAATATGCAGACACGCACACATATAAGGAGAGAGAAAAAGCGAGGGAGAGAGAGAGAGAGAGAGCAAGCAAGCAAGCAATACACAGACACATTTGTGCATATTCACATGCATATGCATATGGTAGATGCATGTACATGTTCTTACACACAAACTCACAACATGTGTACATACATACACAGACATCCTCGTACACATGTATTCTTAGACCTCTCCGCCGTGGTCAAGAAATTCCTGGAGGCACTGGGGTGACGACGCACCTGGCCGGAAGTGCAAGTCAGAATGAAAACTGCGAAATCGCGCCGGCACCAGCGGAGCTGGGAGTTCTTATGACTGATGAACGGGTTATCCAGATACATGTTGTGGCTGAAGGTGGAAATAGGGGTGCTGGAGGTTCTTTGCGAGGCCCCACACCCATCAGACACATGTGTTGTGGTGGTCATCCGGTCTGTGTGGACATGGTGTAGGGTTTTCGCCGCTTGCAGACGTTGTTCGCAACGCAAGTTCTCAGGACTGTTTCGGCATTTGCCCCATGAACTTGGTATTCCGTCGGAAGCGACGTTGTGACATTGCGGTATTGTAAGCTGAACTCCAAGGGTTTTTGACATTGCGTCGCATGCTTCGCGCATCAAATAAAGAGCTCAGAAGCAGAGACAAAGCAGCACATAGAGAAACATGTGTGTCTACTAATACATGTGTATAGGACTCCATCAATACCTACACCTATAGCTATACCTGTGTCTGTATCTACATATATCTACATTTACATCTGTATCTTCATCTATATATGTACTTCTATACCTACATCTAGATCTATACCTTGGCATTCATATTGATACTGATATCTATGTGGTTCTGTAATAATATCAAAGGTCTGGAGCAGCACAGCAGGAGCCGATTGCCCATTGCAATTCCACAGGTATCTAGGTCCTGAAAAATAGCAACCTCTTGGTCTCGCTTTGCCTTCAGGCTCTCTATTTGCGCATGCTGGCTTGGCGAGAGGGCGTCGAGCAGTACGAGGCAGTTGGGTCGCAGCCCGGGCTGGGGTTTTCCTTGCGCTGAGCTGTTACGAGTGCTGCATCTGGTTCCTTAAACAGACGCTTCTCCGGGGTTTCGGGTTGAAGCGTATAGCTGCAGAATTGCAGCAGGATTCTGGCACGCTTCATTCACGCAGGGAGGCAAATAATGTACTGGACGGCACTTTACTGCGTGGATATCGCATAAGAGAATCTTTCCCAATATCACAGAGCCCCTATACAAACCCTTAAAGGAAATCTTCAGAGGACCGCTCTTCGAATCATCAAGATCCCACCTGATTTGGGGTATAGAGTATAGAGCGACTTAAACCCTCCAGTAGCTTTCAAGCTTCAGCTGAGGCCAGCAACTACACGGTCAGTGAGACACTCTTCAAGAAGAGTTCCGCTTACAGGCCTCTCGGACGCATGGGCTGGAGGAGGTTATGGGTATGTTTTTGGCGGTTTGTTGTAGCTTTCTAGGAAGGTTTGAATCTGGGCTTTGGGGTAGGATTGTCCATGTGTGTATGTAGCAGTTACTGTGGCCCCAGAGGTTCGCACTGGCTTTCGGGCCATATTATAGACTAGAGGGCAGATGGAGCCGGAATCTGTGGCTGGGTGGAACATTGTGGAAGTCTAAACCCTGCTGCGTGGATTTTTAAACCCTGCAGGGAGCTCCAGGCATACACACCCGAAGCCCGCAATACTCGACCCCCAACTTACACACCGCGACGCCTTATCATTATTGCGAAGACAGAGGGTTAGAGCCGTAAACCCGTGCACCCTTCAACACTGCAGCCGTACAAGGCTCTGTGAAGCTTGAACAGGATCCTTATTGGCATGCAGTTCTACGGGAGCAGATCAGCATGTAAAGCGCAGGCGAATCCCCTTAAATCTAAACGCCAAACTTTATGCCCTACGCGCCGAGGTCGGTTGAGGATGCCACATGGTTCCTACATCAGCTCAGACCACAGGACGGTCATGCTGCCGCTGAGGCGACGGTTTTGTGGCGCTTTGGGGGGGGAACAGAGCCCTAAATCCTACACCCTAGACAGGGCTAGTTGCCGTACAGAGCAGGTGTTGGGGGCTTATGGCTAAGGGAGCAAGTTCAGGGTGCCTGGCGCAGGGGTGTTATGCCGGTCCGACGAGCTTTCAATTTGGTTGAACCCCTAACCTGAAATTTCATGTCACAAGCTCTGTGAGCGGAGTGCCCTCGCCTCCTTCACCTGGCTCCGTGTTCTAGGCTTTCTAATGAGGCTTGTACTGGTAGGTTTTAGAAGGGCTGGTAAGGGTGCGCATATGTCTTGAACAAACAGTGTTGAGTAAACCTGAAACCTAAACCTTCTGGACCCTAAACCATAGGGTTTCTGCATCGTACGTCAAGAACGTAGATGGCTTTCAACAGCCCACATGGGCTTGCACCTGCATTGTCACACGCCCAATGTTGAACCACATCAAAGCATAGTTCGGCATGCAAAGTGCGCATCGAATTCCGCCGGAACAAAAAACAGTCCAACAAAGACAACCGCATACTCTGAATCTTTATGTCTTTTTCGCAAGCTAGTTCGTAGCAGTCGCACGAAATCTTGTTCAGCCGCAAACCCGTTTGGGCGCCAAACCCTCAACCCCTATTCCCTGCAACCAATACCTGCACACCACATAGCCTACCTTTTCAAGGGCTTATACAAGGAAATCATAATGGGAAACCCAGAAAGGAAGGGTAAGCACCAAACCATAGAACTCTGAACAGGTCGTGGGCCTGTTGGCGCTCGGCGAAGAGGTGGCTGCAAAGGCAGCCGTGGCGGTGCGGAGCTTGGCAATCAAGTCCAGACTCTTCTGAGCTCGGCTTATGAGGGTTTGCCAACCTTACACCAAATTGAGACATTGTATATCAGTTTCGGGCTGAGAGGTCTGAAGGTTAAGGAGTATACGAGAGTTTAGGTGGCTGAAAGTGTTCTTACGGCGTACGAGGATTCGTCTAAGGTTATTGCATGGGGCTTCGGGGTTCATGGGCTCAGGGCGCAAAGGGGTGTAGAGGTTAAGGCTTAGGGGGGGATGGGGGCAAACAGATGGAGATTTGAGAGTTGTCCGTGCAAGCCCGAGATGGCTGAAAAGTTCGCCGAAGTCTCACTAAAGCCTAGCCCCCGAAACCCCAGGCCTGAGCCATGTTGGGGGTTGACGACCTCAAATCCTTAAGTCATGGACACTAACGGTCTACCCCGAGAAACCCTTGTGATCCCAAATAGGACGAATTTTAGGGCCGAGAAAGAACCTCGTTCACTAGCCTTACAAGACCCCTGGCGCAACCTTGAGGCTTAACCCCGGAACCGGCCTAAGACAATCAACCCTGGAAAATCCACATGGCACTCCACAAGGACCACTCGAAACTATAATTACAAGGACCCTTTCTCAAAGTCTACATGACAGCTTTATGTAGACATGAGAAACAGGCCCCTGCAACCCCGCACCCGAGAATGCTTATAAGACCCTGATAAAACCCAGAGATGTGGGAGTTTCCGAAAGTAGGGGACCCTAATATAGCACTCTACATAGTAGGATCCTTATTGTAAGGACCCCAAATAAGGTACCCACTCTTTTCGGAAACTCCCACGTGCCCTAGGTTTGGACCATCGCCCTTCGACCCGAGCACCGCGAGAAGCTGACGCAATGCGGCGCAGTGGAACTCGTGGCGAAGGCACCATAAGTTTACGGGCTTTTGCGCCGAGGGCTTTGGGGTGCAGGGTTTCGGGGCAGCGGCGGATTGTCAGTTCGTGTACGGTAATGGAGGGTGTGAAAACACGGTTGGGTTGAGGCTTTAGGTTCGCCAAGCCGCTAAGCCTTCTAAGCCAAGCCCTAAACTATTCGAGGTTGCTGGTGGATGTATGTTCGTTACATTTCCGGGAGAGGTAACCTGATTTGGCCAGTAAACATCTGGACCTAGCGAGTCGTCGCTTTGGGACTCCTGCACTCGGAAAACGGCTTTAAGCATTTGGGTTTGGGGATGTGTCGCTCTTCGCGTGCAAAGCTTAGCATACCTCGTCCACATCAATGAAGACCCAACTCTTTTCGACGACTTCGCGGCCCCTTCCATGATTTGATCCCCTAGATATTGCATTATATTGGCTTCAATCTAAAAGTTGTCCACTGCATGTTCGTGCAAATGAAAAGTTTAGACATTACACAGTTTCATATTGTTCTTAGTATGTTAAATCATGTTATGTGATATGCTACTAATACTATATTGCATTGATTTGTGTGTCTCAGAGTATATTACTCTTCACCGTAGCATAAAACCTACAGCATTTTAGTGTTATACAATACCAGATTATGTTACATTTCAGTTTGCTATGTTGTTTTATGGTTCAGTATTGTTGTTACTTGCATTTGTCTGACGCGTATATGATGTTATTGTGTGTTGCATTGCAATACTTTTTTCATAATGTATTACATTGGAGTACATTATATTACAGTACATTACGCTGTATTATGTTCTTATCTATAATGTTATACCACATTCTAATATGTTGCATTATATTATAGTGTATCTTATGTGTGCCTTAATTTTCCCATGCCGTTTGGTATATCATGCTATCTCGCAACATTTTCATTTTAAGCCGGGCTATTGTGTCATGTTTGATGTTCTGTTTATGACATGTGCTACGATGCTGTATTACATGTTATGATTTCTTGTATTTTAATGTGGTACAGTATGTTGTTTCTGTTATGTTATGGGCTTTTGCTATGTTATGCTGTGTCATGCTATGATACGATATCATTATGTCCATATGCATATATAAAATATGCTCGTATACATATACACACATACACATACACATACACAGGTACCTGTGTATGTACCTATATATATATATATATAAACCAAACCGTAAACACTTGTTTTGCATGCTATCTTGCGACGGGAGGCCCGAGTCACAGAGCTAGTGCTGCTATGGCCTATTATCGCTGCCGTTGCAATTGTTTCCAGCAGGATGAGCATCGTTATTGTTGTTTGTGGTGGTGGTAGTGGTAGTGGTGGTGGTCGTGACTGTCACGGCGGTGTTGCTGGTGGTGCTGCTGGTGTTGGTGGGGGTGGTGGTGGTCGTGGTGGTTGTGCTGGGGGTGCTGGTGGAGCCTTCGTGAGTATAGCTAAGCTCCGCTACCAGCAGTTAGCTCCTCTAGGCTGCCCCAGGCCTTCGCAGGATATATGCAGTCTCCTCTTAGTCATTCATGAAGTTATCAGTTATTAGGGTTTATAGGCAGGGTTACTTTAAGGGTCTGTCTAAAGGTTTCTACAAGGGTTCCCCTATGGGTGCATGAGATCATTTTTCTGGTCTCTCACCTTCGGTATCACAGTCGCCGGCAGCAGCTTTCCCGACAACCTATTGTCTCAACGGAGCGTACCAGGAATAGATTATGGCGTCTTTAGCAGGTAGATATCTTTTGGTTGATTTGGAAGTCCTGAACCCCAAGACACCAAACGCCTAAACCCTACATCGCGAAGGCCATCGCCTTTCACAGCGCGAATTCGGAGTTGCAGGCTGCAGGTTGTGGCGCCTTGGCACAAGCTGAGGGTAGAGGGTTGAGGTTCACGGTTAACCGCACTTCCTGTAATAATCCTGTCATGGTCCCAAAGTGTAGATTTTTGTCGGTTTTTGATCAGGGCTTGCGTGGGTCTCGTAGCATGGCGCTGGTTTGCTTACTCATCTCTGTGGACGAGTGTGCGGGCCAGGTTTTCCGCACCAACGCACCGAATCCTTCATACCCCATAGCCTCGCAAAAACAAGGCACAGCACACCCCCCACCTTCCACCGAAATTCAAACTGACGCCTCAATAACTACGAATACTACACTTTTGATTTAGCTTTCCCCAAAGCACTTTTCTCATGATTGCTAAGGCACCGAAACTAGGGACTCTGAGACCTGAGGGGCGTTTAGGATGAAAGCTGGGAGTTAAGAGTTTGGGGATTCGGGTTTAGGCAGCTCTGACTGCACAGATCTCAGGTGCATTGAAGCTTCTTTGCACCGGACACCCGTCGGCTCCTCAGTCAGTTTCTAGGGGCCGCTGCTTCGGATTCAGCCGGGGGTTCTTCTCGCAAGGGTGTGCGTCAGAGCGTTACAAGCAATGATGTTGTGCAGGCAGGACTTGATAGAAGCTGTAGCAACGGCAAGATTGAAGCTAGGGGTCAGCAGCGACAGGTAGCACTGCGACAACTGGCAATGACTTGTAGGATTGCAAAGTCAGCCCAGTGAAGTGTCAGATGACGGTGATGGGTGTCATGATGCTGGTTTCAGAGACAGGGAAAATGGTCATAAGTATCACGACGGCATGGATGGCCCGAATTTTCCTGTCATAAACCGATGCAGTAAGTGGCAGCATTATCAATAGCAGCAGGAGCTGGAGTAGGAGCAAGAGTCGGAGTGGCAGCCGCAACAGCAGCAGTAGTAGTTGTTGTTGTGGTAGTAGTGGTAGTAGGAGCAGCAGCAGCAGCAGCAGCAGCAGCAGTAGTAGTAGTAGTAGTAGCAGTAGTGGTAGTGGTAGCCGTAGCCGTAGCTTTCCCGGCTACTACATTGCGTGCAGATCCCCAACTGCCAATTCCACAGGCCCTGAAGGTCCTAAGCATATATACTACACTGTTACTATGCTATACTGTACTCTGCTCTCTCTCTCTCTCTCTATCTCTCTCTCTCTCTCTCTCTCTCTCTCTCTATAAAAAAAAATATATATATATATATAAACATATATATATATACATATATATATATATATGGTCACCCCCCCCCCCCGTTGACAGACCATGCCCTTTCAACTCAGTCGTAGCGCATGGTCTGTGATCGGGGGGAGGGGGCCCTCAGCTTCAAAAACTCAATTGAAAAATTTCCAAAATTCTCTCCCCTAACTTTCCGGATTTCCAAAATTTCAGAAATTTCCAAAATTTCCGAAATTTTCAAAATTTCCAAAAGGTCAGCCCTTATGTTTTGAAAAAATCCTGTCGACTAGGTCGGGCCGTTTTGGAAATTTCGGAAATTTCGGAAAGTTTGGAAATTATGGAACTTCTGGAATTGATTTTCAATGGACTGATTGTGACCCATCGGATGACAGACCATGCACTACGACTCACTTGCAAAGGCAAGGTCTGTTTAGACGGTTGTCAGTGTTTATATATATTTTTGTTTTTTAAATTGGTACTCCTACGAATACTATTACCAATACTAGTACTGACATTGATCATTTGCTGACTGCCCAAGCTAATACCAGCATTAGCACTAATATTTACAGTTTTTTAAGCCAATACGAATAGGCACCATACAAATACTAATGATGATTAATACTGACGTTCATACTCCTACGCATATCAATAATTATGCCCATACTGGTAGTAGTGTATTTTAATACCAACACAAACACACACCTGCATATACCAATGTACATAAATATACATACCACTATATTAAAGTACAGATACATTAGCTCATGCATGTGCTTATCTGTTGTATTTTCATGCAATGAGGAGTAATACTAATATAAGACAAACGTTCATGCGAAAACATGACCTCATTTTAATGTTAGCACTAGCACTATTACTAATACCAATCACACTGTTTATACCAACACCAAGATTTACATAAGTATTGATACTCCTACGGATACTACAGCGTATACTCTTATGCTGTTAACAGTAATGCTGTCACCAATACTAATACTGACATTGATAACTTGTTGAATATTCAAGGTAATGCCAGTATTAATACCATTATTAACACTTATACTAAGGCTAATGCGACTATGGATAATCCTAATACGAATATTAACATTAATACTCCTACGAATACCAATAGTCATATTCATATTTATGTGAAGACTAATACCATTACAAAAGACACGTGCATATGCTACTGCACACCAGAACACATACCATTATCTTAAAATGCCATGTACTGATGTTTTAGTACAAGCATATACCCACATACCAATGTAACAATACACTACTGGTTAATGTGTGAATATGCTATACTAGTATGTTATTATACTAGTATGCTACTATACTAGTATACGACTACTGTAATATGCAAGTATACCGACATGGCAGGTTAGTGTACTAATATGACAACATACGGATATACTTTCAAATCTTTAGACAATACACGTATATTGCATATACTAGTATACTAATACACTAATGTACGAATATACTGGTATGTTAATATACTAATATATTAATTCAGCAATATACTAGTTTACTCATGCATCAGTTGTACTAAAGTATTAAATCTACGAATATGCAAGTATACAAATATGCTGCCTCTCGAACACATCAATGTTTTGATATACTAACCTGCTGATATACGAAACTATCAGAATAGTAACATATCGAAACTAACTCTAATTTTGATACCAATACTAGCACCTCTGCCATTATTAACTGATATTAAACCCAGCATGAAGACTGATACTGATACTAGCCGTGGTACTATTACTGGCATTGACACTGGCACTAACACTAAGACTAAAACGAAGATGAGCACTAACATTAATGTATACTTACTACTGTCGATTTTTACATATATATATATATATATGTACATATATATATATGTATACTTACAGTAAACACTAATACTATTGCTGATACTTATACTAATACCATTATTAATACTCTTACTCATCCTATATCAATGCTACCACAAAACTCATAACTCACGTGTCGCGCGTCTGGTCCATGCGTCCTCAGTACATGGCATGTTAAAAGTATACTTGGTATATGTACTGTAAAGGATTTGCTTTACAGATTGTCGTCATGTGTGGTGTGTTTAGATACAATATCTCAGCCTAGTCACCGAACGAGAGTACACTATCACAAGGGCATGGTCTGTCAATGGGGGGGGGTGAGCATATATATATATATATACATATACATCTATATATATATATATATATATATATATATAAGCTCCTCTGAGGGAGCCTGGATTGGGTGGTTTTTTTCGGCCCACCTGGAGCTGGTAAAAACTTCGTTGCCAAAGGGCCTGTTTTGGTCCGAATTTAAGTCCTTTTGGGTTAGTGGCTTTTTAGACGTTTAAAGGAAATTCAGGCCTCCTCTGATGCTGCTGATGCTGGCCTGGGCGTGTCCGCAACATGTCTGTCTGTCTGTCTCTTTACGTTTGGCAAAGAATTGGTGTGTCGGGTCAAAACCTGCTTCACAGGTCGCGACATCACTCTCTGTCTTTGTGTAAGTGCTCCCGCCAGTGTTGTTCTCTGCATCTTTTTGTTCGTGTGAGCCCCGTGTCGCCAGCCCCTGCTAGAGCTTTCGTCCCAGCCCGGTGGCTCTCAAGTACACACACACACACATTCTTGTATATACGTTCATATATATACATATAGAGCAGGAGAGAGAGAGAGAGAGAGAGAGAGAGAGAGAGAGAGAGCGAGAGAGAGCTTCAGACCCGAACAGCATAGGTAAATCCACGATTTCATAAGCCCTCACGGTCCAAAAAGCCTTGTAAGACGTTATGATCCATGATGTATCTAGAGGCCTTGTCCCGAAGAGCAGGGGGGTACATCCCGGAATTCCCAAAGCCCTCACGGTACTAGACCCCTGTTGAACGCTATGTATCTAGAGGCCTGATCCCGAAGATGATGGGTAAATCTTAGAAGCGGCCCCCACCTTATAATAGTGGTATAATGGGAATATAATAGGGCCCTAATATAATCCTGACAGTCACTATTACAGGGTGGGGGCAGCTTCTAAGGTAAATCTCGGAATACCATGAGCCCCCGAGGCTGGCAGCGAAAAACCGACGACTCCTCGTCTCGCGGCTGGGTGCACCAGAGTCGGTACTGGCCGCAATGAGGCCAGAGACTTGAAGTACGAGGGGTCTCATATACCTAGATTCTTAGATCCCCAATACCCAGCCAATACCCAACCTTTAAGCTGTTTGGGTTCCTATATTTTGATAGGAATCGGAAAGTTTAACCTTTTATTTCTATGGTTTATTGGGGCAGTAAGTATAGGGTTCTTTGTAAGGGTTTAGGCTTCCTTTCAGGGTTTCTGTAGATGGTTCCTACTGTAGTCTATAGTGTTTACTCAGGGTTACTTTATTCGGGGTTGTATGGTACCTCAACAAATCGGGCTCTTCGAACAGGTGGTCGGGATGCTTGATGGTAAGCTCATATGGGGATTCTCAGGAGGGAATACAATTTCCAGCTGTTCTCAGTCATACGCATTGAGAGGGTTCATGTTTGGGTGTTCGTGTTTAGGGCATGGGGGCCCTGTTAGGCTGTTTGGTTACTCGTTGATGGCTAAGGCGGTAAGTTAGCGGCAAGCCCTCAGTCGGGTTGCTTTGCTCATCTACTCCGCCGTTCCATACTCACGGACTTCCTGGGTGTATTCTATTTGCTTGTCGATGCCTCGCTGTAGCTGTAGCACTTCTTGCCCTTACAAGAACTCTTACATGGAACCCTGGTGATAGCCCTTAAGGGGACCCCCCTAGTAACCGTCGTGAGAATAGAACGAAGGAGTCCTAGATAATGACCCCGCCCAACATACGGCCTCCTTTGCAAGGACTCACGCCGAGGACATCGAGGCCACACCTGGTTTAGGCTTTCGGGGTTTAGGCTTTAGGGTTCTAAACCGTAAACCCTAAACCGTGCGTGCAAGCCTGCAGAAAAAGGGTGGAGCCCTCACCTGAAGAGTCTGTAGATCTGGCTCGTAGCAAAACATTTCAGAGAGACCTCGTTCAAAAGGAGTTTAGGCTTTGGGGTTTAGGGTTCAGGGACTGCTGATGTTGTCAAATTTAGCTGTGCAGGTGTTCGTGTTTTATAGGGGTCTAGGATGTCCTCAACCCTGCCTGCCCAACACCAGATCGAGCCTGGGTGTGGTACGACATTGTTGTGGACCAGAGCTGCGTCAAAACTCCGTCGTCACAGGTATAGCATCGTATAGTCTAATAGGATAGTATAGTATACTCTTGTATAATCAAGTATAGCATCGTATACTCTAATATAATCAAGCAAAGTAAGACCCCCAATCGCCATGTAACCCTGAACCTTTTCGGGGTACTGAACCCTTCTATAATCCTGAGGGGCACCCTCAGGTTCCGCAAGGATACTGGACAAGTAAGCGTTGGTGGTTAATGCAGGGGCCTCAATACTTATAAGGTCTTTGGGTCATGACACCCGAAAGTTTCGAGCGGGACCCCGGCAATTCGCGTTTCACTTGTATCCTGATATGGCTGTGATGTGAGAACTTCCCAAGAATGGCTTCTCTGCTGGTGCGAGGTGGCTTGGGTGACTCATACTGAAGTTGGCATGGATGCCCCATGACCACGCCAGTATTCTGCAAGCAGGAGCACATGAACATGCCTCATGGGCATTTGCGGGCTCGAAAGAAGCATCAGCCGACAGAAGCAATCGACCCTTTCTAGCGAAAGGGCTGGGCTCTCAGCTGCTAGCGTGGGTCTTCGAAGATCGTGGGTGAGGTCGAGCTGACACGGCGCTTCAACTGAACGTTGCCTTGGGGTTTTCTGCCTGACTGATTGGCGCGAAGTAAGTTTCCTCTGGCAGCTTGCGCATCTTTGTGGGGTTGGTTGTTGTTTCCCCCGCCGATTTGGCACTGCTTTCCCTCACGCAGACATGCCTCGCCTGTAGATTGCGGGTTACGGCCACCAGCTCGACCTGCTTTAGGGACCTCGCAAGAGTTTGTCGGATAGGCTTCCTTGTGGCACTTAGAGCAAAATCTTTTCATCTACCACAAAGCCCTTAGTCTAATTGGTAATTAGAAGGTGCCTTTATCAGGACTAGACGAGTGAAGTGAACCACTCCTGTGGACAAGCGACCCAGCTTGCAACTGTGAAACCTGCTGTTTTCAGGATTCCCGACTCTGACTTTTTCCTCAAACAAGTCCTTAAAACCTGTAGGGCATTTGGAGTTCGGGTGTGAGTTGTGTTGTAAGGCCATCAAAACCACTTAGCCCTTAGAAGCGCAAACCTCACGCTTTTCAACCCTTTAAAAGCTTTGGAACCCTACACACCCGACAAAACTCCGGAACCCCAAAACCTACCCCCAACCCCTCGACCGGACTGCAATTCCCACAACAGCAGAGTCAGCCAGGTCTGGCGGGAAGGTTGCGGAGCACTGCGGGCCATCGCGCACAAGAACCCGGCGGCAGACTCATCGGTTTGGGGTTTGTGGTTTTGGGTGCAAGTGTTGTTGATTCTGTGCGATACGAAGAGTCCTGAACTAGTGCAATAGCAATACTGGGTAATGTAATTAGTACTAATACTGGGTGTAGCAATCTTTGTGAAAATCTTCTTACTTGTTTGACTGTTGACACTTTCGATTCTCGACGCCGTCGTCGCCCTCGGCGTCGTAACAGTGCTGGCACTTGTCGTGGTAGTGGCACGGTCGTGTCGTCCTCGTAAAGGGTCAGAGCAAGGTGAGGGGAAATAGTTACGGTGCAGAAGACTCAGCACCCGAGCCACAGCAGCACACAAATATGGATACCGGAGTCTTACATTTCTTCAACGCCACGGACCGCAGCTCCGTGAGGTTTACCGAAAGCTTGGCATCTACTAGGCCGAAATCCAAGGTCCCATATCTTGTAGTTTTTACAGGACGGTCAAAACGGATTCCTGTTCCCGGATTTTGTGACCGGCTGCCGCCCTGAACAGTACAGCGCCCAGTGCCAAACTCAATCAGCGGCTTGCAGTCTGAAATGAGGATCCGTTGAAGCCTTGTGCACTTACACATCTTGTTGGCACGATTGTCGGTGATACAGCACAAGCGGTATACTAGCTATGGTTATGATTGTTGAGACGCCGCAGGTCCCATACACCACTTAGCCAGCCATTTGCGCAGAGACGGCAAAGCCAACTCAACCCCCCCCCGCCCCCCCCCCAAGGCTCCACAGAAACAGATTCAGGCATTTCAAGACTTTGCGCGCCTTCGGGTTGTAGAGTTCTTGGTTTCTTCAGTTTTCTGAACACCTACTAGTAGTCCGAAATCCATGCCACTTCAGGCCGGGGCAAGGCGCATCATCGAGAATGGTGGCTTCACTGTGTGCATGGAGGTGCGGCTCCCAAAAACGGGAGCCTCCGACCCCTAACCGAGACATCGCCGGCTAGGTTTTTGGATTGTAGCCTCCAGTGTTATGAGTCACAGACCTTGACAGGTAGCAGCTGTAAGGTCCAGGTAATTCCTGCGATCGTACCCTCCACATTCTTGAAGAAAAGCCTGGAACTCAGCGCCAAAACCCTTATCGCACTTATCTCTGCACCCCTCAGGACCTAGTCTAGGAGCCTTGACGTCATGTTCAATGGAGACTCATATCAGCAATGCTAGTCCCCGGGAGTTTCAGACATAGGGCGGTAAGTCAAAGCATCGTCAAGAACGAAAACTAGGCACCCACCTCCCTCCGCCCCCCATCCGGACGCCCTAGACCTCTCGACCATCATAGGCCAACAGCCCTTAACCCGCGAATCCTTTACAACCCTCGAAAAATCGATGAGCCTCTCCGAAACCCACTAGTTCTTAAAGCCCCGGAACCCGAAGCCTTTTGCAGACCTTCTAGCAGGACCTCCCATGCAAAACCCTAGCCTAGTTGACATGACACCTAGATTAGGCATTGGAGATCCCGGACGAAGCTTTGAGTAGCTGGGGCCCCAGCTCTCTGCGATTTCTTAGGGCTTTGGGGGTTTTAGGGCTTAGGGCGGAGCGAGAGGTGAGGGTTTGCTAAACTGCCAGGGCTTTGGGTTCTGGTGCTTCCTAACTTGGGGCTTAGGGCTTCAAATACAGCTTAGCTTCGGTGTATAAGGTCTTGGAAGTTCAGTAGTGTGGGTTGGAAGGTAGCTTTGTGTCTGGATGTAGCGCTTCCAGGTAGGGGTTCGGGGGTTCTGCAGTGTTAGAGGCTTGTTTTTTTTGTTATGCGGTTGACCTTTGAGCTTAGCTGTTGAGGGTTGTAGCGATTTTGAGCTTAACTGTTGGGTCATATTTTCCGTGCGCTGCATTTCGCTTTGCGAGTTCGATTTTTCGTAGAGAGGGTTCCTACGTGCTGGGCTTCAATTCTTTGGGTTCTAGCTTTCCGGTGAACTCTAATTCAATTTAGGGTTTAGGGGAAGTCCATTGCTACAGTGGGGGTCTAGCTTCCGAGGATAGGGGATTTCGGGGTTTGGGGCTTTGGCTTTAGGTTCAGCGGGTTTCAGGCTTGGGTGTTCAGTGTTTGCAGCTAAAGACAAGCTAAGACCAAGATCACGGAACGCTTTGACAGACCGAAAGCAAGATATATGCGCCCGACCCGAAATGTAAAGCCTTATGTCCTTCAAGCGCAGCCGTGCATGAGGTTCCGCATCCAAAGCGATCGCCGAGATGCGATGTGCATCTCAGGCCTATGGTGTGGGGTGCAGGGTTTGGGGTGCAGGTGCTTTCCGCCGAGAGGTAGACAGAGTATGGAGAACATCGACACTGATTGTAGTCCTTCAGTCTCTAGATCCTTACCGGAGTTTGAGAAATTCTAAGGACCCCCAAACTGGACGCCAGACCCGACCTTAACCCCCAACCCCAGAGTGAACTGTACAGTAACCCCTAAAATAACCCTTTGCGACGCGAAGGTTGTGTTTGCAAGTTGCTTCTGCTGTCGATGCGATTACTTTGTAATCTCGTTTTGCCGACACCCTTGTCCTGGTCGGGCAGGAAGCAGGAAACAACAACAGTCTAACGTCCACCTGCCAGTCAACATCCTATGCTACATGAGCCCTTGGAGTCCTACCTCGCAAAAGCTCTTGAGTGGAACTTTGCGGGGAAGCCTGACACGGCTAAACCCCTGAACCCAGACCCTGTGCCAGTTTCACCGTATCAGCCGTTTGAGGCTTGCTGCTGTACTACTTGGCTGTTCAGGCCGCATGTCTCGATCGCCTGAGCCGCAGGAGCCACGAGTTTATGAGCCGGCCCTGCAGGCTGCGAGCTCCTCATTTTTCCTGGCGCGGGTGCAGGCGCTGCAGCCGGACCTTCCGTGGGGGCGAGTCCGTGCTGATGGGGTCAAAACGTCACATGGCGTTCGGCCGCAAAGTCTGCAGACGCGTATTGTCGGGTTTTAGTTTCTATAGCATATAAGAACCAGGCCCCAGCAGAGACAGAGAGGGAGAGAGAGAGATGCATCTGTATCTGTATATGTATGCGAGGCTCGCTGGCAGGCTGGCTTTCTGGCATGCTTGAGGGCGCTTGTGAGTGCATGAAGTGCATGCATGACCTTTGGAATGATTTTCTACACGAGTTTGATCGGTAGGTTTCCCTGCACTTGCTCCTATCTCGTTTGATCCGAACACAACCCCTCAATGAATTGGAAAGGAGATGAGGTGCTCACAGGGCCAACGAAACTGTATTAATGTTTCTTTCCCATCGCCAAGCCTTCGCAGGCACGCGACGCCATGAAAAACGTCAAATGTTGATCGTGCACACACACACACACAGAGATCCTGACCCTCGCCGTCACCAACGTTGGCAGGTACCCACGGCATGGAGTTAGCAACTTCATGGCGACTCAACGCGACCAAAACTAAGAGGGATTGAAATGGTTGCAGGGCTGCAAAGTTTTGCAAAGGTTTTGTTTGCAAGTTGCTTCTGCTGTCGGTGCGATTACTTTGTAATCTCGTTTTGCCGACACCCTTGTCCTGGTCGGGCAGGAAGCAGGAAACAACAACAGTCTGACGTCCACCGGTCAGTCAACATCCTATGCTACATAAGCCCTTTGAGTCCTACCTCGCAAAAGCTCTTAAGTGGAACTTTGTGGGGAAGCCTGACGCGGCTAAACCCCTGAACCCCGACTCTGTGCCAGTTTCACCGTATCAGCCGTTTGAGGCTTGCTGCTGTATTACTTGGCTGTTCAGGCCGCATGTCTCGATCGCCTGAGCCGCAGGAGCCACGAGTTTAGGAGCCGGCCCTGCAGGCTGCGAGCTCCTTATTTTTCCTGGCGCGGGTGCAGGCGCTGCAGCCGGACCTTCCGTGGGGGCGAGTCCGTGCTGATGGGGTCGTCACATGGCGTTCGGCCGCAAAGTCTGGAGACGTATATCGCGGGAGTTTAGTTTTTATGACATGCGACACAGACACAGAGAGAGATGTATGTATCTGTATACGCATATGTGTGCAAGGCTCGCTGGCAGGCTGGCTTTCTGACATGCTTGCAGAGGGGCTTGCGGGTTCATGCATGGCCTTTGGAACGACTTTATATCCTTGGCCCTTGGGTTTTGCTCCGAGCACAACCCCTCAATGAATTCGAAAGGAAATTGTGTGCTCACTGGACCTACGAAACTGAGTTGATGCTTGCTTCCCATCGCCAGACGGTCGCAGGCACATGACGCTGCGAAACCATAATAAGCCATACCGGTCAAACTGTGAATATGCACACACACACACACACAAGCAGCATGCACCCCGACCACCGTCGTCGTCGTCTGCAACATTGGCGGGTGCCCACGGCATGTAGATAGCAACTTCATGGCGCCTGTGGCACCCCATATTGGGCCCCTGCTTGAGCTCTCGTCGGACACCCCAACCGCAGGCCGCAGATCACAGCCGGGTTTGCGAGCCTTGAACCGGCCTCTGGGCCATGCGTGGAATTGACCACAGCAGCATAACCTTGCGATATGATTGGAGCTCACTGCGCGGATTCAGTGGGATGACGTAGGACTATGGGTCCAACTGTCAGCGCAACAGGCCGACAGTGCATGCGTGCTGTTACTCCATGCTTGAATAAGTGGCACTGCCACGGCTCAGGGCATCTTCCTTTATCTATAACATTGTCTGGGATTGGCTGATCATGTCCGGTGCTGAAACCCTGGTCTGCGGAACCATGACCTCTGCACGTGATATAGCTTGCGGCCAGAGGGCCATACTGACAAAAGCAGTCGCCTGATGCACTCTCATGGCCTACATGCTTTCGCATCGGCCTGCGTTCTCAACCTTCGCTGGCTTCCAGCAGCCCTCCCTTTTGGGGCATGATGTTCGATCCCATGTTGCCGATGTATGCCTCGGCGAAAACTTTTCCGAGTGGGGTGTGCTTTGCAGAACATGAAACCGTTATGCGTTCTTGTGTCACCAATTTGTCTTCCCGGATCTGTTCAGTTCGCCTGGCAGGGCATACTAGGTGGATGCATGTACACAGACGACTCGCCCGGATTGTCCAAGCTGCGAAAGTCGAAGCGCTAAACCCCAGACGTTACACCCAAAGCTCAAAGCCCCTAAACCCAAACCCTACTCCCGGGCTTCTGTTTGACTTCTGACCTAGGGATGAAAGGCGTGGAAAACCGAGGTTAAAGAGCAGGGAAACGGGTCAAGACGTCCGTGCTGGCATCATGTCATAAGGATGTTGGATATTGCAGTATATTGGGGGATATTGTAAATATAATATAGCCATATATAGAATTGTTTTGTACCATATGGTATTTTTCGTTTTCTCAGTGCGTACTTGGGGCTGATTCTGAGGGTGTTTGAGTAAGTCAAGTCAAAAACCTTCGTTCGACACAATTATGAACAGGCGTACTATAGAATCTGTAAAATACATGAATCTGTAGTTAAAGCTTCCCAATATTTGTATGCATACATACATACATACATATATTACACACATGTATGTATGTATCGATTTACAATTATATGTTCATTCTGATGGTAATGCTTACCCCACAACCCCATTATCCAAACCTCGGTAGTAGAACCGGGTTCCTTGTTGGACGTGCGCTATAAGTATAACCCGTCAATGAAATCTATATTGTCCACACGCGCGGTCTGTGTGGGAACTTCAGAGAACAAATCAAAAACACGTCGGTGTACCACTAGGAGAAACCCTACCAATTTCAAGATGCTCTACATGAGCAAACTCTCTTGTAATGGATTAGAAATAATAAATGATGCCAGACCTTACACCTTAAACCGACATCATTCGTCCCTAACTCACTAAAACTTACATTCAACCCCATCCTGAAGCCCAGCCCGTTTGGAAGGGTCGGCTCGAACCTGGGCGGTTTAGGGGCTGTGCGATCATGTCGGTCCATGCAGATCGTCTCGTGGAGCTGTTTCTGCAGCCACTTTGCCAGACAATTTTGCTGTCAGAGTATCACGATTCTGCTGTGGGGGCCGTTTGTTTTGAGGGTCTGCGCCAGGCTTGCTACGCTAGGATGCTACTGGTTGTCTGCATTCGGCTTTCTTCGCTGGTATAGTCCTGACCTTGAAACCGTAAAAGCGTGAGGTTTCAGGACTTGTGACGAGGACATGAGTGTGTGGTGTTTAACCGGATCGGTGGGGTTTTATATACGGTTTATGGCTTCGACTGGATTCCAACTGTCATTGTCGACAAATTTATATTGGGACATTTTCGGGCCTGGCAGCTTCGACATGGGCTATAAGAATGTGGAGCGTTCAAGCTTAATAACATGCCTTTGCTTCAACGCTGCCCACGTGCAAGTTGTTCAACCATCCCGCCACAAACTGGTTGGGATCTCCTGGTAATGAAGTGGGTCCATGCAACCCCACATCGACAACGATATTCAGAGCAATGAATGAGGTCAGCACGTGGCGATGCTTCCGGCGCATCTTGGAGCGTCGAGTCCCGGGAGGGGTGAAGAAAAGCATTTGATTTAGAAGTTTTAGGGGCCGGCTGCAAATGTCAGAGTTCAGGTTTATGTTTTGATTGGTGAGTTCTTTTGGAAGGGATCTAGAGAAGCATCCCACTGTTTCGGGTCTGCACAAGAGGGACCCTCGTTTCCCGAAATCCCCTGAGCCGGTTTGAAATCGCGGTGACTTCATGATTAGAACAAGGTGTTGGGGAAAACGCGACATATGTGTACAGGGACGATACTTGGTCAATCTTAGGGTCTTAAAGATTTTGCTCGTTTGTGTAGGTTGAATAGTAAGAAAAGAGTTCATGGAGAAGGGCCCTTTTTCTTTCGGTCTTGACAGAGTCTAAGCGTACATAGGGGGCGGGCAGCAGTGCTGCTTGTTTCGACCTCCTTGATATATGGGGCCGAAGATTGGAGCAGGGTGTTTGGGTTTGGGTTTTTCGGATAATGGTAAGAGGGAGCCCTAAGGAAGGGTGCTCGGCTTCAGCTGCCCGGAACTGTCTTGGGGAGTAACGTAGAAAGTTCGAAAGCATAGAAGCAGTCTTCATGAGGTTTCCCTTAAAGACCCCTAGTCTCACACAATATTCAGGTTTAGGGGTGAAGTCGGTGTTGGCTTGGTACTTCAATGCTTTGCACCTTGCGGGTGCGGTCCTTTTCGAAGTAGCTTTACCAAAACCCTTCTAGAATCTTAATCCAGCACTGCTGTCTAAGCCCCAAGCAACTCCCCACAAGGTTTCTCGTAACGCTTCTCAAGCCTTCCTGAGCGTGTTTGGGAGCCCTACGTAGACCTTAGACCCACCACGATTCTCAAAAGAAGCCTTCACCCTAAAGTACGGCTCTGGTACGAAGGCAAGCAAGGGGGCAATGCAAGTGCCCGACGACGAGGGCATTCAGCGTGCCATCGCTCACATGGAGGCCACCATGGCTCAGGAGGGTCCTGCATGCTGCAAACCAAAATTGTCTGGAATAGGAAAGTGGCACTGTAGATGACAAGCAGTAGCGGCAGTAGCTCAGAGGTCCTCACGGAGGCATGTGCAGGTACACATCGCCATGTTTGCACACATGCTCAGTCGCTTCGGTCGGTATGTGTCTGTATTCTGTGGTACCTGTATATGTACATGTACATGCATGCATGTGCGTGCAGCTTCAGGCAATAATAGAAGCGCTGTAGATGTACGACTATGTGTTTCTGTCTGTGTCACTGAAATGACTGCCCATTCCACGCAAACCACGTTTTCCCGGTGGTGTTCCAGGAAGGTCCTTCTGATGACTTGTTCGCAACGGAGAAAAAGCTGCCATGGATTTTTTGCAAATAGTTACTAAAATGCGGAAGCCGATTCGCGGCTAGGAAGTAGTGCCAATCACGACATGCATGCCAAGCAGTGCCACTGAAGATAACCCCGCGTAACAATGAGTATGGATGCGACCAGTCCGCTTTCAGCAGTTCTTGCTGCTTCCCAGCATGAAATAACCGAAGACATGCAGGAAACCTTGCATCATGCCTTGGAGTCTCCTTTTCAGAACCCTTGTAGCCGATATACAGGAACCCGACACTACGCATTAACCCTAAGCCCTCAACTCGGAGCTTCGAGTTATTGTAAGGGTTGCTACAACTAGAAGATTGCTAATATGAGTACTCTACAATGGTTGCCACAAGCAGGTTGCTGGGTTGCAAAAACAGGTCGCCATAAGGGTACTATAGAAGGACTCCAAAGGTGTGCTCGTGTGTTTCTGTTTTCTAGCAGTTAGGATCAGAGCGCGAGCTCGAATCCTGTCTTGCGCTGCACCGGAGGCCATGCTTACCAGTGAGGATGCTGCAAATGTGGTGGGCTCGCCCGCGGCGACCTTCGTTTGCTTAGGCAGGCAGTTGGCCCTCCAGCGCAATGGGCGCTCACATCCTACAGATTTTTTAGGGTGCATGCAGGATTTCTAGGTTTATAGGATGACCTGGGGTTGAAATCTGTTGAAAGTTGCCAGGGTTTGGGGTTCCTTTTGACGAAACGATGGGCTGGGACACGGGTTGTTGATAGTTCTTTTGCTGGGGGCGAGGGGGTTGAGCTCACAGACTTAACGTGCCTGCAAAGGGGTAGTTCTCTAAATTGTGGTCCGTTTGAGGGTCCTGTTTTGTGAGGGTGCCCTGCTATATCGGGAACCTAACAAGGGACCCTGATTTAGAGAACTACCCAAATGTTGTCGGTGTCAGGCTTAAGGCTCAGGATAAGATGACTTGGTGTGAGACAGATAGCTGGAAGGAAGCTGAAGAGCCCGAACCCGAATCAGGTTTAGGAGCGCAGGCAGTAGGCCACTTCGCGGATCATCCTGCCCTACTTGCTGTATGACAATGACCCTGGTGTGAATCTTAGTCCAGCATTCACGGGAGACCGATTCGTGCAACCAGGTTCTGATAAGTTAAGCCTAAGCTGGGGCATGTTTGAGGTTGTGGTTCAAGGCTTCTTCAAAAGAGACGAGCATCGGCCCTAAAGCATACATGATCCAACGTGCGCCTACCGTAGCCTACCGTTGGAGGGGTCCCTGTAACTTCGGTACTAGTATTAGGTTTACAACACCGCAGCGACAAGCTGCAAAGGAGTAGGTTACGGTAGATAGGGCTACAGCTCCCTAAACCCTGGGGTGTTGACTACTTTGTGTTGCTTGATCATTTGACGACTTCCTTTAGTGTCGTTTCACTTGTCAGACCCCGAACCAAGTGCCTCGCCTGGATTGTCCGAGTGTGAGCGCCGAAACCCTGGGGGTCGGGGGCTGTTGGCAGGAATGGCCTTGGAAGAGAAGCCAAAGCTGCAGCCAGCTTCAGTCAGCTGCTACGAGAAGGCAAGTGGTCCCTTGTTGTTTAGGCTTTAGGGCCTAGGGGTGCTAGTTGAAATTCATGCTTGGTTTTGGGGCTTCGCTGTTCTTTCGGGTGCATCTGGTTTCAGGGCCAGAGCCTTTCTTCGCCAACAAACATGCCAATTCAGAGTCTCCCCTGCGACGTAACTCTCCCTGAACTTGGATTTCATAATAGTGCCTTTAGAGTTTAAACTTACCAGAATTATTTCAGCTACTACTAGTACAGAATGATTATTACACTATGCATTGTCTCGATAGAAGTATTTCTTCCCGGTCTCCGCCTTGGGCAGGCCTTAGAGTACGTGGGCCGTGCGGGCCACCCAGAACCCTGGGAGCACTGCGTTCTGCTGCAGCAGCTTGGTGCGGTCTGCCTCAGGCAAGGGGCCACGCGCGGAACATCCTCAATCCACCCCAGAACCGAAACCGGAAGAAACCCGCACATTAGTTGGAGCAGGCCGTGCATCTAGCCCACAAGCCCAAGACCTTATGCTTCTTTCAGACGGAGCTTTGGTTTCGGCAAGTGAAGACTTGAAGATTCCAAGCCCGAAGCTTCACCATCAAATCGCATCAAGTTGGGAGGCACAGAGTACCTAAGTCAGCTCTTAGCTTCTCGTTGCTGCCCCTGCTGCAACTGTTACTATGAGAGAATCTGAAGAAAGCCCTGTTGCAGCTGGTGCTGTAAACTCCGCACAAAGAAGCCCGAAGTGGCAAGACGGCCTCATGCGGCATGATTATGGCCACTGTCAGCGGTATCCCACGATACTGGTTCTGGTGGTTTAATAAGAGTTCCTGGGAGGATGCTAAACCAGAGTGCATAGGTAGCTGCTGCATGCCACACTTGGAGGCTGCAGGTTCCTTCAATGCCGGGTTTTCTCTAGACAGGCCTAAACAGCTCCAAGCTTCCAAGCCTCAGCCGACGACGTGTCGGAGTGGAGGAGAGCAGACATTGGCTAAGGGAACCGGGACGACATGCTGAAACTTCAACCCTGGCGTTTTGCGCCGCAATGTTGAACTCATACCCGATACGATGGCGCGGTTTCGGACAGGCTCGGTCGCCTAAAGGAGGCTGACAAGCGCCTCGGATGTGGTGTTGCGTGAGCTTAGCGTTTCTTGTGTGCGTTTCAGCTGTTTGGGGTTCCATTTTAGGGTTTAGGCATCCGAGCTCAAGGCACAGAGCATGTTGAAAGCTTCGGAAACAAAATCCACACCAGAAAACCCAAGTCCTAGGTCCTAGGGCATGTTAGAAGGTGCGATCAGCTGCATGCAAAGAACAAGAACGAGTTAAATTACCGTGGCTTCAAGCGGTCGCTGCTGCAGGTTTCCATTATTCAGAGTTGTGGGTTTAGTGTTTGGTGTTGAGGGCTTGGGTGCGTCGGGGGTATGCAAAACATGCAGGTGCTCGGAAAGCCCAATGCCTTCCCATCATAAGGGCCTATAGATTTCTGTCTGCGGGCCCGCTATCTTTGTCAAAATTTCAGCAGTGTTCCTATTCTGCTCGGAGTTTTGTTATTTTGCGCTCGGTTTCCGGACAACTAGTTATTTATTTGGCCTCAGTCATTCCCCTTGTGGGTTCCGTGTCCTTTATGACATTGGATTAATAAATACGGCACCCTTACTTCTTGGGTGTTACCTGGATTTCGGAGTAGGTTTTCCAGTGATGTTTGAGGGGTGGAGGCCACACTCTGGCACTGTTTGCTGTCGTGAGGCTAATCTTCTGGTTGCTGCTATAGTTCTTGTCATTGATACTGCTTTTCTTATGTTTCGACAAATTAGTACACCTGAGAGATCTGGGCGAAGGTGAAAGTCTTCGTTCGGGTGTAGGAGTGCCCAAGGCATCCCAACGATCAACCACAGCCAACCGCTTTTCCCGAAAGCCCCTAAACCCCAAGTCTTCGGCATGCTTTAAGATCGTTGCTTTTGCAGCAAGGTGGCTTGAACACTGCAGCCGTGCATGTGAAGAGGCGGACCTTCAGCGGTTTAATTAACTTGAAGCAAAAAGAGGTTGCAAGCAGGTCATAAGAGCAGTGGTTTTGGGGACAGAAAGAGCTAATGGTGTGTGTGTATATATATATATATGTAGATATTGGGATCCGCCAGTGGGGATGATGTCTAAAGGGCCCCAAACCCAGACCCGAAAGGCCCTGAACCCCAAACCCCTTAAACCTTGAGCCGTAAAGCCTGAAGCTCATCGCGCAAGCCCGAGTGGTAGAGGGTGTGCGCATAGCATAAACATTGAAGCTAGGACAAAGGGTCCATGCCATGTAGTACGTATTTTGGCCGGAAAGCACCTACTGTATCTAGGAACTGCTATAAGGCCAAAGTATATACATGGGCCCTCAGGCGGACTGATCCTCTCCAACCTCAGGGCCTGAACAGAAGTCCAAAGCCTTCTCCCCTGCACGAAGCGAAACTACAATTGTCCTAAACCAAGTACCGGACAGTTGCGTCCATATGCCTCTCCAGGTTTGAGGGCGAAACCCAAAGAGCCCTAGGTACCTATACGGGGGGGTACTTACCCAAACCGTTATCGTTAGTCCTACTATCGGAAACCTACTTTTTCTACGTAGATTCTCAGGAACCTTTGGGGAAGGGACGGCCTTTCAACCCCAATGCCAGAGTTGAATGATGGCCCCTGTCAGGCAGATGGCCATCCTCGTGATGCTGTCCTCTTCCAGCACCTTCGCAGCATAGGGTTTCCACAACGGTTCCGAGGGTTATTATCAGGACACTTCCTAGCTTTAGAGTTGCACTCGTTGGAATCAGTTGCTTCTCAATGGCCTTGAGGACTGCGCCGCCCTCGACTCAAGTGTGTCTCAAAGTGGACCCAAGCAAGTGTGCCGCATGAGCATCTCTTTTGCAGGGCCAAGCTTGCGAGAGTTGCTCGTTTCCTTCCTAAGTCTCAGGCTTGAGCCTTGCATCTCTAGCCTTCTGCTGAACCTTACAGCTGGCTCTATGTGTAGAGTAGCCTTTACCAGGCTTAGCGTACTCAACTGTAGAGGATTTGTATACCACTCTGCGAGCGACGGCAGGTTTAGGAGCTTCGGCGCTTTTGCCAGTTGTAGGGTTTCGGGCTGATTGTTGGTGGTCGGATTTTCTAACGATGCGGATGGTTGGGGCTCAATGAGAGCATGTCTGTAGCCCTTAGCCCTCGAACTCTGATCCTGGAGCCTGAAGTCCCTCATGTCTGAAGCTCAGACCTTTCGGTAGTGCGTCAGCCCGTTTGGACCCCTTCATCGCATTTCGAAAGCATCAGAAAACGATTCCCTGCAGAGTGGCCCAACATGCTGTGTCTGAATTGTTTATATAGCTACAGTGACCATTCTGAACCCGACCCGATCAGTAGTATAGCAAGAACTCTTGAGCACCGATGGTAGCAAGTGCGACAACAACAGCAATTGGTACAGCATCAAGACAACTAGAGTACATAGTTGAGGGCTCCACATGAGAAGGCTTATCCTAACCTAAGGCAGGAAGACCCTATGAACACAAACTGCAACCCCCCAACCAAGTCAAACAGTGAAGGCCTTACATTCGGAACCTTCATCCGTTTTTGAAGCCACCAAAGGCGGAGTTTCTCTACTTCTCAAACCAGGCTCAGATCGTGTTTTTTTGTGGTGTGGGGGCCGGTTGCAATGCATCCGGGCTTCGTAAAGTCGTAGAGCATGTGCCGGGGGCTTCGCCCCTTTCAATGCATCGGAATGAGTTTCCAGGCTGTAGGATTTTGGATCCAGGGCTTTGGGGGTTTGTAGAATTGCAGATGGTTGCAAGTTGAGGGCTTGATGAGAACAGGGCTTGCTGCTTGATCAACTCCCTGGAGAGAGGAGGTACGAGAGCAGCAGATGGTCCATCAGAGCCGTAAAGAAGCAAGCCTCGACTTTGAAGCCTAACCCCGAAACCTGTGAACCCAAGACCTTACAACCTCAAACAATCAGAAGCTAATTCCTGCCACCAGTACATGATGAATGTGTCGTGAGCCAACAGCCTCATCAAGTGAGAAGCCCCTAAGCAACCTTGAAAGCAGATCAAGCGCAGATGCCGGACAGTGTCGGTCCTGACCCCTAAACCCTAAAACCTGAAAGACCCACGTCTTTGTACATCCTCAATATATAGCAGCCTCCGAATTGCCACAATTGACACTCAGTCCTACGCCCTGGCTCGTGTTCAGGCTCGAGTTCGCAGTGATGGTCGCCAAGCTGCGGGCGAAGACCTCTATGGTGCGGCTCAGGGCTTACAGGCTTACTATACGACCAAGAGGAGCTATACGATCAGAAGAGATTATGGAGGGTGTAGGGAGTTAGGGTTCAGGACCTGGGCTTACTGTGAGGAGGAACTGTAAGAGCTACTTTACCCGACTATGTCGGATTCAGGGTTACCATAGAGCGGGATTATCAGAACGCTCAAGCCACTTTGAGGGTCTAGGGTTGTTGCGAGACGATTGTCACTGTTTTCCTCGTGCCCACTGTCCTCGATTTACGGAGATGCTTATACTTGAGTTTTGAAGCTCTCCTGCGCAGTGTCATGCGGAAGTGAAGCCCATTCCTTGCTGAGCTTGCTCGAAAGGCTAGTAGTAGAGTAGGTAACCTTCAACCTCTTTTGGAGGTATTATAATGCCCATGCCCATCCCTAAATGTCCCGAAAGCTTGCCTATTAGTCTACACTGGAAAAGCACGTCAGCTAGTGGTCGACCTATAGACCTGCCTTGCGGCAGCGATGCGGAAGCCAAACTAATACCCTAAATCCTCAAACCAAACTGATGCCCCAACCGGTAACTATAGCACCTTTGATGGAAGCCCTCTTAGAAATGTCGATCAGCCCTTAATTCTGAAGCCCCCAACCCATATAGCGCCCCTTGCAAAGCGAAGCTTTAAAGCCTTTTAGAAGCCCGTTTTGAAACTCTGGTTCCCTCAAACCTATGAGCCAGGATATGGGCAACGAGACCCGGGCGAGAGAGTTTGTGGCAGAGGCCAAAGCACTGCAGGCTGCCCTCTCCGGCGACGCGGCAGCTTGGCCCACATGATTTCATAAGAATGTCTTCATTTAGCTCATCAGTCCGTGCTGAAACGTTTAGGGTGCAGTGACCTTGGGATGAAAGCATGTGGGGCTTTAGGGGGCTTGGGGCACACAGACTTCACGATTCTAGAAGCCTTATTCAAGGTTTGAGAGGTCAAGGATTTGCCTCTGGAGGGCTTCCTGATGAGGGTTTGAGTTCCTACAGAGGAATTCCTTCGTTCGTTTTCGGGCTTCTTCAGCACTGAGACTTGCGGCACAAGTCTAGGCAACTGGTTTGGGAACCCGACTCTAGGGCGCTTCAGAGATATCAGTCCTTCGCACACCGAAGTCACAAGCCTCGCACTTCCAGTTTCAGAAAGCTCTACGGGCCCCGGAGTCCTAAGACCTAAATCAGGCGCCCTGTGTAAGGCGCGAAAGTTAAAAAAAAAACAGGAAGCACTAGACTACTGTTTGCAGCACGAGCTGTCGAAGGGTTGCAAGAGATTGCAAAGTTAAGGTGAGGCCTGAACTCTAACTCTTTGCTACAGCTGCAGTCACGAGCACCCTGAGCCATAGATATTAACACCTTACACCCGACTTTCCCGATGCGTTTTTCAGACGGCAACGCATCCTGGACCCTAAACTCCAGACTAGACAGACAGTTACTACTTGTGCGATCAGAGAAAGGACTCGTAGACTGTATGCTGCGGCCCTCTAAGGACTTTACTGAACAGCCGTACCTGGGAGCGGTACACATTATACGGCCCGAAAAAATTACTGGTCCCTTCCTGTGGCCCAAACTTGTTGATGATCAGATTTTGCTGCTGGTAGGCGATGGGAAGAGGGCCCGCAAATCGCTGTGCATCCACTCCAGACTTTCAGAGCCCACGCACCAAGGTGCCTGTGTGGAAGCGCTCCGGCTCTCTTTTAAGGTCCATTCTCTCCTTCAACTTCAGGGCATCTCCGCTAGGGTATACCTTCCATGCAAGCTCCTCTGTCGTTCGGTTTTCCAGGGCCATGTGCCTTTGACGTTGCTCTCCCAAGCCACTGAAGCGCTTAACCTGTTTGACAGGCAGGGCGCTCAGGTGCTGTCACTTCCCCCGGCCTTGAAAGCAGAGTCCGGGTGGTTGTGCTGTCTACAGTCCCTGCAAACAGTCCCGCTACATACACAGTACCTTGTCAGGCGTCGGGATTTCTCTCAGGCGTACTTTTGTCGAGGCGCAGCAGAACTTCATACGTCTCTCCACGTGCTGCTGCGGGATTGGGGATGAACTGCCCACAGACGAGGGAAAGGGAGGTAGGGGAAGGGGGGGGGGGGGGCAGGGCGCCAATCAATTCGAAACTCCCAGTCTCAGGTGCCTACCCTCCGTCTGCTCTCAGTTTTGTAATCTTCCCTCAAGCCTCCTCTGCTCTAGCAAGCCTGTCCCTCAAGCCTCCTCTGCTCTAGCAAGCCTGTTTTCCGGTAGTTTCCCCCTTTTCGGGGCATTCCGGTGATGCACTGCTCTGCAATGGACAGGGAGGAAGACACCTCCCAGCAACCGCTGGAACACCGGGCATATGCACTGCTCGACCAAGGCGAGATAAGCCGCTCGGATCTGAGACACTTCAGCCAGAGGGTTTTCAGCGAGCTTGGCACGGATGTTTACTTCGGAGCTTACGTCCATGTCAAAGGCGGCGTGAGGAGGCTTTCCAAGGACTACCCGGAGACAACGAAGCTGCTTACACGCTTTCTGACTCAGGAGTTTCCAGGAGACTCTTTCCTGGCCATCAGTCTGTCCGTCGATAAACAAGTGCCACCTCACAAGGACACCCAGAACTCGTGCCTGCCGAGCCTCTTGTGCAATATCTCGGAAAAGGACATAGGAGGTACATGGATCGAGAACCCCGAGGGCTCTCATCCCATGACTTGCGCCGATGGCAAAGTCCGCATGGGCCGTATCCACCAAGGTTATCGCTACCGCCTCAGTGCCAGCCGTCTCTGGCATGCTTCATGGTGCGAGAACGAGGGGCGAGTTATGCTAATCGGCTGGGTGCCAGCGGGATGGGCCTGCCTGGGCCCGAGCGATTTGCAACAGTTGTCTTTGTTGGGCTTCCAGAAACCTCACCCTGACGCGGAAGCACGCAGTGCACTTTCGCTCTGGAGGGGACGAGGCTTGGTTCAGCTGGGGATTCAGCGGTACGCGGGCAGTGCGACGCCCGCGAGGTGGGGACGAGGGCAACTTACTCAGACGGGAGCATCCGTACATATATGCCTCTCTTCCGATGATGAAACGTCTGACAGTGTGGCAAAGAAACCATGTGTTGGGGCTGATTCTGATGTTATCATATGTGTTGATTAGCCCCCTTTTTGTTGATACTTATCTTGCCACAATGTCGGTGCGCAGCGCAGTCCAGCACTATTCAGTTCAGCATGCCCAACATGTGCAGTACTTTGTTGCATGTACGAATTTGGTTGCATTCAAGTTTGCTAGGTTACACCTTTTTGAATTTGTGAATTCGGGAATTGATGATCTGGAATTCGCGGAGTAATGCTCCCCCTTTTGAGGTTGTTCGGCTTCTTTTCGGCTGCGGGACGAGAGACTGTTCGCATTCTGTGAAGCTGGGAGCAGAGAGCTGCACAGCGTAAGAACATGTACAGCACAGGAACAGCCTTGTGAGCTTCTCGACAGCATACCTTGGTCTGTGTGCAATACATGGACGGACATGTCTGCATATCAAGCAGTCATAAATGGTGGTCAGCTTTGTATGGGCAACATGTGAGGACAGTCCTCCGCTGCACGTGTAGGCACGTCCTTGTCGTTGCTACGTATCTTTGCTAGGTCACTGTACGTGCCAACTGGGTCGGCTGAGCGAGGTTCTGTCAATCCACAGCCTACTAGGCCCTTGCACTGCCCTGCGAAGTGACACGATAGCCTCGTCTTCGCTGCCATGGACTTCGACCTGCCACTTGCGCGCGCCGGCCTCATGGTGTCGATGGCAGAGCCCCGTAGTGCTCTTGCCATACTGGTGTCAGTGGCATTGATCCTCACCCTCTTTGCTTTCTGTGCTGGCCGCAGCACGCGATCAACTGTGCATGGTGGTTCACCAGTGGGACCCCCCACGCCCCCGCTGCTTGCTTCGCTTCTTGAGACACTGCCGAACGCCCTACAGCATGTGATCCCGCAGGAGCTGGAGCGGCTCCTGCCTCCGTTGCTGGAGGCTGCGATCGCAGCGTCACTGCCAGGCCCAAGCAGCTCCGCCGATGCTACTGACAACACCTCGGTGAACTTGGCAGTCGACACAGTCAGAGATGTAGTGGAGCAGGCTCTTGATGCCAAGTGGGGGGCAATGCGACCGGCCTCACAGCGGGACTTGGAACAGGCTGTCACGACCTTGAACGACCATGTGGAGAAGCTGGTGGCATCTCGATATGCGGACTTCGAGGAGATCCTACAGAAGCAAGCAAGCGGCTTGACTCGACAGCTGCTCGACAAGCACAAGGACACCCAGACGGCGATGGATGGCTTGAAGCAATTGCTGCAAAACCTGCAGCAAACGTTTGCCCTGGCCAACAAGACGGAACAGGGTCGCTTTCAGACCTTGGAAACCGCGCTTAAAGGAGCAATGGAAGTGCAGGAGACCAATGTCAAGGCCCGCATTGACCTCCTCAACAGCGACGTTGCAAGCAAGCTGACCTCGCTGGACACGAACCAGGCCAAGTTCGAGGTTCACGTCGCAAAGCTGGAGGGTCTGATGAGCAAACTGGAGTCTTTGCCAGGCAAGTTTGCAACCTTCACAGACCGGGTGGAGAGCGCCATCAGAGATCGAACTACCTCCTTGCAACAGGATGTGAACAAGAACTTGGGCATGGTAGAGCAAATGGGCAAGGACCAGATGGGGCTCACCAGGAGGCTCACTTCGAGCTTGGACAGTCTGCAGGCGGCAACGGCGAACATGGGGGCGGCCTTGGGGGCACCCCCCTCAGACAGCCCCGGGGTCAAGGACATCCAGAACCTTCTGAAGGATGTGGCGGCCCAAACAGCTTCCTTGTCGGATGCCTTGCACGATGTGGTGAAGGACATGAAGGACCTGAAGGACAGGCCCCGTACTGCTTCTCCGCCGAGCGGCACGGCCATGGGCTCTGCCGATGTTCTGGGGGCTGCGATCCCACAGCCTGTGCCACCGCAGACTGTGGCAGGCACAATGCCGGCAGTGATTGATCTATCGAGCCGCATACCGGCACGCCCCACGGCACAGAACACGCAGTGGGCCACCTTGATCCTCGCCAACGGCAAGAGGATGCTTGTTTCAGAGGACGATGTGATTGGAGCCCAGCAGGGCCCGGCTTTCATGCAGATGCGCTGAGATGAGCTGTGCGCGGGCTCGTGGTGGCGCCCCATATCTCTTTATTTTGGTCTAGAACTTAGGCCCTCATGTTTAGATCGCTGGAACTGCGTCTTTTGAGTAGCTCCGCCACACGTGCATTCAGCAGGGTCAAAGGTTGTCCATATTCATGTATGTAGCCCTACCCCTTGTGTGTCATACCTTCCCTCCTATACTCCCTATATACCTCCGAGTAAGACCTGCGTTGCCGTGTGACCTTACATGCATGTGGCTCGTCGCTGTCTGTACTTTTATGCATGCCACGTCACGAATTTGCCTGTACTCTATGCATGTCACGACATGAATTTGAGTGCATACTATACCCGTGTTGTACTTTATCTGTACTTTATGCATGTCACGACATGAATTTGAACGCATCATGCCATGAATTTAATGCATGGCAATGCCAGGCCAGAGCACGCAAGACTCAGTGATGCCCTTGTGACCTTTTGTGACTTTATTGGTGCTTATGTTACTGCTGTATCGCAAATCCAGTGCGTGCCTGTATGTACAGCACCTGCATGAAATGTTTACTGCATGAACTGCACCACGCTTTTATTCGATGCAAGCCACGCACCACGAGCACAACGATAGTCACTGTACAGAGCATTGGGAGCATCGACATTTGACTCCTGAGGCCCGTTTCTCGATGACGAGCTTTGTAACATGCATGGGAGCTACGCGAGCTATCTTCAGCACGATGTGCTTCAAATTACCTGCCACGAGCGCAAGGACCCTTGTGAGCATCACAAGCAGGTGAAACCAGTGAGGGTGCGAGTCAGGTGCACACAGCCAGGAACTTTCAAGTACAGACGTAACAGGGACTGGGAGAGCAGAGAGAGAGCAGAGACAGTTGCATGTTGTCAGTTGTGACATGTTTGTTTGCTGTTCCCCACAGTCATGTCTTTTGCAGGCTTCGCCTTACGCCGTGGCCAACACGCTAACAACCCGGGGGTTCTGCCTGCTTGTGTCTGCTCTGCTGCTCTGCTGATCCTGAGGCAGCACTGCATTATTCTATTCCTCACGGCACTCTGGGGACCGCGGCCTATCCACATCCCTCTGCCCTCCTAGACTTGTGCATTTTCACCGCACTACCCCATCCCTGCTACACCCTAACCCTCGGTTCGCGGGAGCCATGGTCGCTGTCTTGGGACGCCGGGGGCCTGACTACTGTGAGGACGTGGGCTCACATAATCTCCTGTATATGGCGGCGACTTTGGTGGCCCCGTTGCAGCTGCAGTGGGTAGACTGACCGTGGAGCAAAACACAGCTACAGTCACGATACTGGTGTATCCTGCCTTACAAGTTGAGAGGACAGCGAGCATACAACTTATCTGAAGGGCAATAGACAGCCACGGAGGAGCTCTGCTTTGCGTGGACCACACTGTGTCTGCTACGTTTAGCACTCTTTGCTGGCTGCTGGACTAGACAGCTGAAACTCCCACGGGATACGAGCGTGCATGGGTTAGTACTCTTTGCTGGCTGCTGGACTAGACAGCTGAACCTCTCGCGGGCTCCGAGCGTGCATGGGGCGCGACCCTCTCCGTTCTACATGGCTGCAAGTGCTGAGATGCTCTTTGGCTCTTTGCAATAGGTACGGAGTGAAGCAGAGGCGTGGTACTCCAGACAACCCGCTTGAGATAGAGTCCTGCACATAGCTGAACAACCACATCAGGACGAGTTGCATGTGTCTGCATAGTCTGCATGGGAGAGCTACATGATCTCGAGGTGACCTTCTGAGGAGAGCTTTTGAAACAGTTAGCGAAATAGGGTAGCTGGTACTGGCTGCCATTCTCGCTGGGCCGCATTTATGGGTGCGCGCTGTCGTCGGCCTAGTGAATAGGCTCGTGTTCAGATTCAGTTCAGATTTTCAGCTTTGGATTCTGTATTTCAACTTGGGTCATTACTTTAAGCTGGGTCTCCGAGGCCAATGGCAGCGTAGCGCCCTGAAGCCGCTCTGCTCCTCTGACCACCCTCATTGTTTGTTGTTACCGTCTTATGTCGTACCTACCCAGATACTTATGTTTCGTATTCGGTGGCTTGGTGACAGAGGGCGGAGCAGATAGTTGAAGTAAAGGTAGCAATGGACCATCAAGCCGTGCCTGCGATTGTGCGAGTGTGCGAGTCGAAACTCCAGACTACGCATCCTGCGAAAAGGAAAGTAGTAGATCCCTTATAGTAGCCCTTATAGTCCCCTTTAAAGGAACCCTATTCTTATTTTGAAGGCCCCTATAGGACGATGCGCAGGTGGAACGCCAGGAGGCTGGCCGACCCCGGGCCAAGGCTTCCACCGCGGATGCCTCCAAGCCGGGGCCAAAGATGGTCGGGCGGAAAACAGGGGGCCTTTGTTTTTTTTGGTAGTTGTCAAAATTAGGGTCCCTTTTTGGGTACCCGAAATAATAGGTGCCGTACTATATTAGGGACCCAAAAAGGGACCATAATTTTGACAACCACCCATACGAGTTCCTTTAAGGTCCCTTCAAGGGTTCCTTTATGGGCCTCTTTATGGGTAGTTCTCCGATTTAGCATCCCCTTGAGGGTTCTTTCAAAGGGTGCCGTCTCATTTGGAGGGTCCCTGTTTTAGACATGTGCCCATCTTCCTGTTTAATTCGCAAGGTTGTAGCCCAGGGGTGCTTACTACGAAAATGGTACTGCGTAATGTAGCGCAAGTCGCCGAGGTTCCTTGGCTCCTACTGATTAGGACTCATATTATGGAGGCCTTAAGAACTAGAATAGGGTTTGGGGGTTCATTATACTATAGTTATAACAAGGAACCTGCAGAATAGTATTGGTACTTATTTGGGCCCTTATACTACATGCATTAGATATGTAGTAGGGGAGCCAGAGCCAGGGTGGACGGACCTTCAGCCCATGCTGTAGGATGTAATGTTGCGAGGTGGACGAGCATGCTTCGAGGGCTCATCAGCGACGTTCAGGGTTTAGGGTTTACGGTTCAGGTTGAGGGTTCAGGGGCTAAGGTTATGGGCGAGGGGTGGTTTTGATGGGTTAGATAAGTGCACCCCTGCTCCGACGACCAAACCCATGCTGCCCAACACAGCTTACCCAAAGAGCCCGAAGTACCAGGATACCAAAACCTACAGCCTAAGCGGCGAAATTGCCTCAACCCCACAGCCCAAACCCGAGACCCTAGACCCGAAATATGAGTGTGAGCCCTACACCCCAAAACCCGGGCCCGGAAACAGAACCCTGGTTTGCTTGAACCTACCCTAAGCCCCAAGCTTGCTGAGAGTCATCTGAGCCACGGGTCAATGTAAAGGCCTCTACGCTGTGATGTACTCCCCAAATCTGCATCCGAAAACCCCGAAACACATTGTGTGATCTAAGCCTTTAAGCTCTGCTCTCTCAAGTCAAGGCTTCACTAACCAATCCCAAACCGGGCTTTACGAAGACTCTGTCGCCCGGTATCGCTGAGTGTCAGCGTGAAAAATGGAGATTCCGAGGCAACTTTGGGCGGAAGAGCCGGCAGAGGAGGTGATCCTCAAGGTCCCTAGCATTTCGGGTGCTAAGGATGATAGGATGATTGAGGTTTGAGTTTTGTTGATTTTGATTTTAGGTTTGGTTTTTCTGGATTGCGTCGTGGGTTGTGGGCGCAGGGTTTTGGCTTCCAAACCCAAACCCAACAAGACCTCAAACCCCAAAGCTAGCCGCAGGACGCGGGAGCACTTTCGGGCTTCCTTCAGGGGTACTACAAGGGCTGCGATAAGGGCTTGCGAATGCCTGACCTGGGCTTGGGGTTCTAAAATCTTGCTGCAGTCCTTGCGCACCGGTGACCAGTAGTGCTTCACATCGTGGCCATTCCTCAAGGCCTAAACACCAAACCAAAATCCTGGACTGAATTGTTTCGCGTTGTCGGGGTTTAAGGTTTTCGCATCGGGGTTAGGATCGGCAGAGTCTGGGTTCAAAAAGGTAGAGTCATCAGGGGCATCTGGTGCAGGAGTATCGGTTCATGGACGAGGGCCCCACTGTGCTGGTCATGCTGGACCTGATCTCTCGTCAAGATCTGGCTAGGAGCCCAAGTCCTTAAACCCTAAGAAAGAAAGAAGAAGGAAAGGGCCTTAAAAGTTACCTATGCTATTGTTTTTTTGGGGGGGTTCCTTATTACAACTACAGTACAATGGGCCCCAAAACCCTGTTCTAAGTATTAAGTCCCTGAACCCTATGCCTCGCCCTTGATTGTCCGAGTGCGAGCGCCGAAATCCTAGCATCGCCTTGAGACCCCTCACCCCCTAGAACCCTGAGTGTCCGAAAATAGGGGGGTACCTTATCTTGGGGTCCTTATAATAAGGATCCTACTATTTAGGGTACTATCTTGGGGTCCCCTTTTTTCGGACACTCCCATTAGTCGGGTTCTTGGTAGGGATTGGGGGAACGGACTCTGGGGACTAGTATTGGAGGGATCCATTCCCCCATTCCCTACTAAGCACCAGGGAGTCTTATTCGTATCAGCCGTGGAACAACTTTGCAGGGCTTCACAGGACCTGAAGACCCTAGGAACCGATGAGCCCATCTAGACGAATCTGAACGAACCCGTGAACTGCAGGAACCTCTAGGCATAGCATCTTTTCATGGCATGGGTGCCATGTTCGCGTGCCCATGTGGATCTTTGGCGTGAGCTTTGTGTTTCCTCTTACAGACCACTCTCTCCCTCCCTCTCTCTCCCTCTAAACCCCGAAACCCAGCCCACCCTAAACCCTAATCTTCAGGTGGCATATTCAATTGGGTTAACAGGTGTCATGTGAGGGGAAATTAGTGCAAGGCAGGAAATTTAACTCCATGCATGTATTGTGAAGCATATAGAGGTGCATAATCCTAACTGAATGTCCTATCTTGCGATCATAATCGATGTCTACTAAGGTGTTTCTTTGTTATAATTGACTGTAAACTGCATGTGAACTTAGAAGTGCATGTGCATGCACAAAGATGCAGCTCCTTCGTCTACTGTGTCATTTTGGCCCTCAGTATGTATGGTGCTGCATGTATGCATGTTGCATATGTGAGGACAGTGCATGATAGCAGGTCCCACTCGTCTGTCCAGAATCACCCTTTTCCTGGATTTATGTGACTAGCTAACACAGCTGGTTGAAATCAGTTCAAAGCCATCGAGATGATGGTACACAACAGATCACGATTTACCCGGACCATCCCGGTCCAAAAACGTCTACTTATACCCTGATTTGGATTGATGCACTCTTCCAATTGAATCCCTTGAAGTGATCTGCAGCTACATGATTCCCAAAGTCCTATTGGTCTGTAATTGCCTTACTTTGTAGGATTTTGGGAGGTTGCAGTCTCGCAGAGTACAGCCTTTGTCTGTTTTGAGACTTATGTTGCTGCCCATCATTTGACTGTCCCCTTAGAGCGTGTCACTTCGTCAGACTCCGAACCATCTGCCTCGCTTGGATTGTCGCAGTGTGAGCGCCGAAACCCTGAAGATTCCCTGCAATGAGGGCTTCGTCCTTGCCAGGTAGGAGGGAAAGAAACCCCTAAACCCTAACCCCTGAACCCTAACCCCTAAACCCCTAAACCCTACACCCTAACCCCTAAACCCTAACCCCTAACCCCTGAACCCTAAGCTCGCGAGGCACAGCTTCCAAGCAATGCGAGAGGGAAAAAAGAACCCTAACCCCTGAACCCTAACCCCTAAACCCTAAACCACAGCCCAGGAACGAGCACACGGGCTTAGGCACCGAAGCTTCCGAGTCGGTGACGTCCCTGCGGCAGTTTCGGGTGAATTGCCAGGAGACCTTTGGGTTTTTTTGGGACCGCCTAAGGGTTCCTTTAAAGGGGTTTATAAGGGTTACTATCAGGGGTCTAACTTTAGGGTTTAGGGGTTAGGGTTTAGGGTAGGGTCCTAAGGGTTCCTCTAAAGGGGTCTATGAGTCTTGAGGGTTACTCTGAGGGATCTATAAGGGTAATATACAAATTTATAATCAATCATGTAGGAACCTGATTAAGAAACCTTGGGCCTCTGTTGGGGTTCCTTGTATGAAGCCTACCATTTGGGGGTTATAGGCCCAGGGTTCCTTAATCAGGTTCCTACATGAAGTATGTAGAATAGTGGCCTGTTATAGGTGTTGGGGCGTTATTTTGCCTACTTTTAGAGGTTTAGGGCTTTGAGTTTTCTGATTGCTGCGGTTTGTGGGGTGGATTTGGAATTTGTGTCAATAATCGGAAATGGAACACAACCACCCTCACTCGGCAAATCCTGGAAATGAGCTGGTGCGTTCTTCCCTTTGAGAGCTTTGTGGTTGTGCAGGTTTGTCGAGTTCAGAATTCCGGTTTTGTGCTTCGGAGTCTAGGGTCACGGTATGACTTTGAGCGGAGTCGGGAGGGTTGAGGGTGCCAAATGGTTAGGGCTAACGGTTAGGGCTTACCTTGGCCCGCTTCTTGCCGGGTCCTAGATAACCCATAAATTCGATGTCCCCTCAACCCCTCAGACAGGTCGAGAAAGCCGTCATGGTCTAGAAGTCCTCAAATCATATACACTCCTCAGTACTCCTACCACTGCAAAGATATCTTCCAGTTCCTCGTGCTACTTTCATCTCCCGGCCAGTCAGTTCGGCGCTTGGGGTCGTTTGTGGCTTCAGGCTTGGGGGCCACTTGGCGAGTTTGCAAAACCCAAGTCTCAACCCGGAAGATGATACCTGTGTCCGACAACAGATGGAACAAAGCCTGCATCACGGAAATCCCCCCAATGAGTTCTAGAGCGGGGGTATGTTCTCAGTACACATAACCGAGGTTTTTTGCTTGGCCAACACTTGGAAGTTATGGTATGTTCCCTGTTCACACCGCCTCTGCTCACATCATGAGAAGTTGAAGTCGCCCTACATGTGAGCATTTGCACCTGGCACTAGGAAGAGTTCCAGGGCTGTCGAGCTGCGGCTGCAGTCTTGGATTCCTAGGCTTGGGGTTTGAAGCTCTCAGACTTGAGATTTGCCGCGACCCCAACTACGCTTGCTTTGGCGGCCGGTAACACGATTGTAGCTACAACCCAAATAGATGTCGTCACAGGCCCATGATTTGCAATTACTCGTTTGCTGTAGTCTATAATCACCATTCAAACTCATGAGGAACATGACCATCTTTCACCCCCCCAAGTAGGTAGAATAATGGCCCAACACGTATGACAGGCCATTGTTCTACATACTTCAGGTAAGCCCTAAGGCGTGCTAAGGCAAGGAGAAGCCTAAACCCGTTCCCTGCAGGAGAAAGCCCTGCAGATTGACCTGCGGCTTCGTCGAGCAGATGGGCGCGTGAGCCAGTGCCCGGAAGAAGAAGGGTTTAAGAATTTAGGGGTTAGGGATCAGGGTCTACAGCTTTGTGTTTGTCTTCAGTGGTTTTGGGGTTTCTGTTGTAGCTAAAATCGTGGTTTTAAACAGGGGTTCTGGGTTCGAGGGTTTAGGCCGGGAATTTGCGGTTCCCCTGAGGAAGCATGTGCGCATTTTGTTCTTCGGATTTTTGAATAGTGTAAGCCCGAAGGATATTGAAGACTGCTGTTTGTTGTGTGAGGTTCTGTGGTTTACAGTAGAGTTTACGATGCTTCAGCTTGGGTTCATCGGCTTTGGGTTTTGGGGTGGTGAGGAGCCTTACCGGAGAGGGATCTCGGACCTTGCGAGGTTGTCGCTGCGTGCACCGGCAGCAGCAAGGAGAAAGGAAGCCGACAGCATGACAACAAGCCGAAGCCCATCATCAATGCAACCAAATAAAGAACTCTACGCCTGACGCCCAAAACTTGAAGGTTCACAGACAGGTGCCCCACTCCCTAAGCTCTGCAGACAAACCCAATAATCATGATAAGTCGTGGTAACTGGTGACAAGATTAGTAACAGTAAAAATGTTGGTATTCCGGTATTACTATTAATACTACGATTATCTTACTCTTTTAAAGTATAGAATCGAAGGTATAGACTGCCCCTGGAGCCTCTGGCACACGAGATCATTCCAGAAGATACGGTGCCGAAGCTCCGGGGGAAGGAGGGCAAAAGGCGGCTCGAGGCGCCGTTGGCTAGGTTACGCTTGGGTGTGTTCGGTTGCAGGGTGGCGGGTTTGAGGCCTGGGGTCTAGAGTTGAAATTTAGGTTTTGTGGATCTTTCCGGGTCTAGATGTCTAATTATGTATTCAGATTCTAGGATGTTTTTGAGTGTTTCGAAGTGCTGGGTTCAAAGAACCTTTCATGGGGTGTAGCCGGTATAGCTTAGCAAGAAGGACAGGGAAGTTCGTGGGTTGAGGCAGGTTTTGGAGATAGACCCTCTTGTGGCCGAGATCTTTCCATAGTTTGGTCCTCAGAAAACGGGTACTATCCCGCGCAATACTTAGGGGGTTACATACATCTTGAACCCAAACCCTCACGGCAGAGTTAATCCCAGCACTGCCAGATGGACCGAGCATACTGAATGGAGGTCAAGCTCTTCAAGCGGGAGAAGGATCGGCGCTGGTATGGGGTCACTCGCCTTCTCCATAAGTGAGACCGGGTATGTTGTCTGCTTAAGCTTACAGTGGAATCAACGGCCAAAATAAGGCATGAACCCTGAACCCCTCACCCGCCCTGTAGCGGTACGCCACTCCATCATGATAGGAAACCTAGAAAGTAAGGTTTGAGAGGATTGAGAGGGTCCAGGTAATCCCAGACCTTCAACATGCTCAATCCTTATCTCGACCTGCAAACACCCTTCTTTAGAGAATCGGCGGAGCATGGACTCCAAATGTCAGAAAAGACATCAAGCTCACCATCGAACGCTTTTGGAAACTGCTGAGGGCTTTTACAGAACTCGAATAGAACCCTCATAGAGTTCGTGTAGAGTCCTTATAGAAGTTCTGCAGAGCTCTTATCGAGCCAGAACAGAACCCTCAAAGAACCGAGTCGGGGTTCTTTGCTACTATTGCCATGAAAACTTGCACACTGTTTCACATTGTTTTAAGTATGTTTATGAGAATTTCTGTTTTTGTGGTCCAATTTGTGGTTGCTCTGAGTTGTTTACACTTCCTTCTAGGGGCGCTACCCATACTCGAATGTAAACAAGAACACCAAGAGGCCCCACGCACTGAACCCCTACCAAGAGTGCTTCAGTGGACTTCCGAAGCTAAGGATCTCGTGTGTGGGACGCCGCCTGTGGCTCCTCAGACGAAGACTGCAGCCCCAGCGAGCAAAGAACCAGCAACTGTGACCAGTTTAGGATTTGATGATTTAGGGTTTTTTGATTTTAAGGCGTATGATAGGGCTTAGGGCTTAGGGTTTAGAATGTTTAGAATGGTGGTGGGTTTTAGGCAGTAGAGTTTAGGGTATACGGAGGCTATAGGGTATAGGCTGGCTCCGGGATGTTAAGGGGTTTCCTGGACCCCACATAAAGGCTACCTTTGCAGGGCTCCTGACTATGGTTTCCTTACTAGGTCGGTGACAGGTATGCTGGTGTATTTGGTTGTGGTAGGGATTGAAAGCCGAACCCCGGAGCCCCAGCAAACCTGAAACACTTGAACCCCTCGAAGAATGTCCTTTGCCGTCGCGTCTGCTGCGGGTCGTTCAGCTGCGCACGTTTGGTACATATCAGAGTGCGGCCTGCACACCGCAACCCCAAACCCCAACAAACCCTAAACAGGATCCAGGAAAACAGGACACCCTTCTGTGGATTGTCCTAGTGTGAGCGCGGAAAGTCTGGCGGCTCAAGCGTGTGAGGTTCAAGAGGTGAATCAGAGTTTCCAGTTTCCGCTGATTGTGGAGCCAATATGCAGGGCGGCGCCAGTGATGCCGGCACCGAAATCTCCGAGATCTCGGAGTACGAAGAGCACCAGGTCCCGGCCTTCCTGGAAGACCTCGCCGCAGAGACGTGCCATCAGGCGCATGTCGGCCGACTTCCATTACGAACTGCTGGAGACATAGCGGCGTATTCGGCTGCGTATGTGGTTCCTGTATGTCGACTGCAGCATCGCCCCGCCCTTTCATTAGCAAATCCAAATGTGAGACGGCAAGAACATGACTGCTGGCACTCAGAGAACGGGTTCCCAATTCGGTGCAAGTGCGCAGCGCCTTGCGGCTATATATATCCCACGTCTGAGGCTCCTCACAGTGACAGTGGTGATATGGTGTATGTTGTTGCACGTTGTATTTGAATGTCTAGTTTTTGCATGAATGGAAGCTCCAACATCGCGATGGCAGTGGTGGCACACCGGCTGCATTTGCACGTCAATATGCTCGGCATGGACGGAAAATCCAATGTCGGTTGCGAGACTCTGTCCCTATCTGCATGGATGCGAAACTGAAGACCCCAACATCCTGTCTGCATACAAGAAAGCAGGTACCTATCCGCTCGCATCTGCTCCTGCTTACATGCTGCATGATGAATTCAGGCAAGCCAATTATTTATTTTGCATGTGGTGGAATACAATGGTTATACCTGTGCTGTCGGCAGGTCAATGGAGTGGCATGATGCATGCAACCTCGTTGTCAAGTGGATGGACTACCCAGAAAGCTGGCAGGAGTTTGAAGACGGAAAGCTCTGACTGCATCTGACTGCATGTGCAAAAATTCCTTCCGGGGACTGGAGGAACAAAAGTTTGCCGATGTTGAACCGCTTGTTGAATTTTCAGACAGTGCAGATGCGTCTGACTATTGCGTGATATCCAATTGCACGTGCATGCTGCAGGAAGCTTTTCAAGACTCGAGTGTGATAGATTCTGGCTGAATTCACTCACAAGCTCGACGGAGTGACTGCATGTTGGTGACGGTGCAAATCGAGAGCAATTCATGTTTGGAGGATCTCATGTGAATGATGAGGGAGCGCTCTAGCTACGCGGTTGGTTGCATGTGCATGCTGCATGTGCCTACATGTGTCTGCACCCACCTTGCATGATGGATGGAAGCTCACTGCCTGGAATCGGATTGTGGGAAGCTGCAGAAACACTAAGTGCTGGGGTGAAGTTTCTTGTTGTTCCTTCTGACTGCCTGCTTGTCGAGTGAATCGATTCGATGACTGTTGACGAAGTCGTCGAACCTATTGTTGCAGACCTTGCCAGGTTTGTCCGAGAGTGAGTGTCAAAAAGTTTTGTCAGTGGGAGAAAGCCCAAACCCCAAAGAAGCTCTAAACCCCAAATGCCAAAGCCCTAAACCTCCTAAGTCCGAGACTCTCAAATCAACTTGTCTGTGTTTATGATTGTCGACCTTGGACCTCCTCCTGCAGTGTAGGAGCACGTATAGGAACCCAAATAGCACCCAAAATGTAAACTATGGGCTGGAGTATGTTTACCATCTTGCTTTGTTTAAAAAGGGGGTGATTATGGGATAAGGGGGTGATCATGGGATATCCCAACCGCACGGTTTTTGTTTAGGTGTTTGTTTCGGGGTTTGTTTCGGGCACCATCGCTCAACTGTGTCGTGGCTATGTCCTTCGTTGCTTTGCCTTACCACGATAGGAGAACATACCATCAAAGCATTTCTGGTTTGAGGCGTAGGTGTATATACATATATGTATGCACATATATGCATACATACAGATACGAACTCGGTTCACCATGGAGTTGGAGTCGTGCTACGGCACGGTCGTGGAGCGACAGTGCTTATTCCCCTCGGCGAGCATACCTGCGCAGCACTGGTTCGGCAGGTAGAGAATCCAAACGGCAGATAGAGCCGAAGTCCTGTCACCAAGATTCCTATGTCCTTCCCGATCTAGGCTGTAGATACTGGGATTCGGGGAGGCTGAAATCCTAACCCCGACACGAGGCCAAGGGAACGATCCTGAATCCGCTGACGGCCGAGGACAAGCCTCTTATTCAAAAGGGCGTAGAGGAAGTTGAGGGCTTCGAAGTCCTACTGGGAGGCAAAGCCCGTAATTCGCGGTATACTTCGTACGAATGATTACTGGTTTAGTGTTGGGCTGTGTCTTTGGGATTTGGGCTTCAGGAACTGTCAGTGGTAACTGCCCAACCTTGACCCCTGAAATGCCACACCGCAACCATGCAGCATTGTAGCCCATGGTGATACAAAAAAGATCCACGACTCGTCTGGCATTGGCGTACCTCGCAGGTTTGTATGCGGTTTGTCTATTGTATTTAGGCCTTCGAGCTTAGGGTTTCGCGGAGTTCAGGGTCTAGGGGTTTCAGGATTTCCTGGCAAGACATTCCAAAGTTACTTGCAGGGCGTATGGGGTTTAAGGTCTGAGTTCGAGCACATTGAGTTGAGGCCTGTTCCAGTGAGTGGACCGTTTCGGGTCAAATTTCCACCACTGCAATGAAATTTGCAAAAAGGCTCCGCTCACAAGTCCCCAAAGGCAGCTCGTTTTTTAGGGTTTGTAGTCCCTACTATGTAGTGGGTGGCTTAGATTACATACGCCCATGAAGCCCAAATTTTGGGACCGTAAACCCTAAACCGGAAACCCAAAGAAGACCGTGCAGGAGATCGCGAAGCTGCCCAAACCTGGGGACAGCGCAGGTTACAACCGCCCAAGCTCCTTTCGAGCCTTAGATACACTTTACACTTTTTGCGAGAATTATACTGACTTTAAAGCTGAAAGTGTACACTTCTTGGGGCTTATGAACTCAGCAACTAAGGAGCTAACGAGGTCGAGGCTATTGCTGGACTCTTGGAATCCAAAGCCTTACGGTTTCCTGCTTCTGGACCGGTACCCTTAACTCTCAAAGGGTCGTAAACCTTAAATTAAAGGTCAAACCCTCAACCCTAAACAATCCCCCAAACGCTAACTGACGCAGTCGCCAATGCACTTCAAAGTGTTCTTGGGATGACTGTTCGTTCTAACCCGTGGCCTGCAAATCAGAACTGTCAGCCTCAATGGCTCAAGCCCTGTATGATGAGGAACCAGCGAACACTGCTTTTAAGGAAGTACCTGCTGCTTCTGCTGCTAGCACTCCCGCCACGATGACGCCTACTATAAACTAGACTAAATACTAAACTACTGCTGCTGTTGCTCCTACAGTACCCCTACTCATGCGACTACGACTGTGAGCCTCCGAGGATCCTCCTGCCCCGCGCCGGAGCAACCGGCACCGGAGCCCGAACCCACCAAAGAGCAGAGTCAAAGCTCTCCCGCTTGGGTCGCCGACGTTTTGATCCTCGGCGGAGTTGGGGAGTTTGGGCTGGGGCGGCTGGGGTGTAGTTTGGGGCGGCTTCGGCTTTGAGCGTTTGGTACGGGGTTGCGGGTCTAGGGTGGTTTTGGTGGTTGAAGGGGAGGTCGGATGAGGGAATAAGGCTGCGGCTTCACATGAACAGCTTCCGCCCAGGCGAAAACCGATGGTATTTGATCTTTTTCGTTTTGGGCAGGGTTTGGGCACTGCCACGCCAAAGCCCGACACCCAAGCACAAGTAACAACCAGCACGCTGTACTGCCTCGTAGCACCATTCTCAAGAACACCATTGCCGTGAGCTTTGTAGCACCGAGAACCGTTTCGAGCACACCGCATCTTGCCCCCATGCTATTTCTGAATTCCAGAGGACGGATCATCACAGCAGAATTCTGGTGGAGCGGAAGTGACGGGTTCGCTTGAAGGTATGACGTCAGTCAGTGTTGGGTCTTCACGGCTTTTCCCTAAGATGAGCTTCCTGAGCAAGGGCACAAGCTCGACTAGGCAAGGGTGCGGTTTGTAGCGCAGGCGTGGGAGGCAGGTTGCAAGACTTCACCGCGACTTCTCCCCATTACCCCAAAGCTTGTTGCTGATTTGCCCTGATAGCCTGATGGTCCCAAAACCCAAACCCAAGTTTTGCGCGCGTGCGCAAGATACTGTGAATCACATTTGGGAACTCCGAAGCCTCAAACCCTGCAATCCTAAGACCTAATTCCATACCTAAACCTATATACCTGCAGTACCGGCTTGTCCTTGCGAAGTGGAGGGCACAAGCCCTAAATACCCTTTTGACAGTATTCCTCACTTGTCAACCCTATACGACGTAAGCCCAACTACAAGACCAGTCTCTAAGGCTTAAACAGTAAAGTCCAAGAAAGCGTCGGGGCCCGTGAATGCCAAGACAATGCCCAGGAGGGAAGAGACCGACGCGTCAATTCTCCTGAAGGACATTCAGTTGCAATGTCCGAACGCTGTTCGGGTTTGGGGAGAAGGGTACGAGGATTTAGCGTTTATATAAGGGTTTTTGCATTAGCGATCATGGCAACGTGCGCTGCACCCCTTGAGTTATGGCCGCAGACACGCAAACGTTGTTCCAATCCTGGTCTCGGCTCAGCACTGAACCGTACATGCTTCCCACAGCCCCCAACATCCCAAAACACCATAAACACCGCAAACCTTCAAAATTTTAAACGCCAAAACCGAAAGTAGCCAAATCGAGGTGCGCCTAGATGACGCCCTGGAGTCCGTCGGTCTGGATAACTTAGCCTTGGATGTCAATGACGACCAGCAGATCCTGACCCTGCACTTTGGCATCCGTCCGTTTGCGGCTTTCAGGTTTCAGAGATGTGGCGATGAGTTTGCAAGCTACAACTGTAGTGGTGGCTACTAGCGCCGTTGCACCATTGCTGTTGCGGCCTTCTTGAGTGGCCTGCCACCTTGGCCCTAGCCTGTCTTAATCTCGACATCATGACCCCAAACCCCAAACAATAACCCTGTCAGTAAAGGCCCCAGCCCCAAACCCGCATAGCTGAGCGGAGTAACAAAGCTCCGAGCCCGTCAACAAGCACTGTCAGTAGAACGTGTATACCACCCTAGTCTCAAGCTCCAACGCCAGAAACCCCTTAGGCTTTCGGATTCTTCCTGGCAGTTCTTGGTCTTGTCGGTTTTTGGGGTTTAGGGCCTATGATTTCCAAGTCGGGGTATAGAACAAGAGCGTACAAAGAAGTAGGTTATGGTAGTTTAAGGTGTTTACCTACGATAGGGGTTAGGGGTTAGTTTCGGGGTTTAGGGTTTTGGACAACCGAGGCAACTTCACGGCCCGTCGGCTTCGGCAGAGGTCGGGTTAGGGTCGAGGGCCTCGGGTGTAGGAGAAATTGAGGGTTTCTAAGGGTCTGCTTCTTCCAATAAAACCATTCAAAGATTCAGATCCATGCAAACCGCAGGGGTTTCAAGGATCTGATTCTTTGAAGTCTTTTTGCCATGTCTTCGATGGCAGGAATCAGAATCCTTGAAATTTTCAGATATTACTGTTGGCACTCGCGGATGCCCCTAGCTGGGGTCACATCTCCCGGCAGCCCCTCTTCAATCTACTTGGTATTAAGTCATTTGCTAATCCAAAAACCGCAAATCGGAACCCTAAACCTCCAAAGCCCGAACTGCAAAGTCCCAAAACCCACACCCCCATATAACCCAAAAACATTGCACCCGGAAGGGGGGGGGCTTGAAACGACCTGAAGCCGAAGACGCTTTGCGAAGCCGGATTGCTACTTAAAGGGCCCAGTAGGCGAAGCCGAATTAGGAGGCGAAGACGCATTGCGAAGCCGCATTGGGCGAAGACGCATTGGGACGCGAAGCCGAATTAGTACGCGAAGACGCTTTGCGCAGCCGAATTAGTACGTGAAGACGCTTTGCGAAGCCGAATTGGTACGCGAAGACGCTTTGCGAAGCCGAATTAGTACGCCAAGACGCTTTGCGAAGCCGAATTAGGACGCGGAGACGCTTTGCGAAGCCGAGTTAGGACGCGAACACGCTTTGCGAATCTCCAAGCCGCGTGGAGAATATCTAGTTACCCACCTGTCCTCTCGGAGATTCCCAGAAGGGGCGCTCCCCTAAGGGGTGCTCCGCTAGGGCTTCCACGGACTGAGAGGCTTGCCTCAAACTCGGAGAACAGGTTACAGTAACCGGTGTAATTCATAATCTCTGGTGAGATCGGCAATCCTTGTCTGCGGAGAGCAATCTGGTAAGCTGCATGGGCGCGCTGTAGTGGAGTGATTAGAGTGGTGTTTGTTTTTGCTCGGACGGATCATGAGACCAGGACGCTGGATGTGAGCAGGCTCAACGTGTAAAGATAGATGGACTGCGAACTTTGATGGGACTAGTATCACGGCTAATGTGGGACAATGAGCACACTACGGACTCTCAACCGAGATCCTCGCCTGCCTGTCGAGTGCGAGTGCTAAAAAAATAATCTCTGGTGCAGCAACCCGGATGCTGCCCCCGGCTCAAGCTCTTGGGGGTTCATGCGCTCGGCTGTTTCGCGGAGCAAACTTATCTCATCGCGGCAAGTTCAGTTATTTCTTTATACCCCAGCTTCCAGGGCTAACGAGGCTTCCAGTAGAAACTGCACCTTCGGTGTTCATCACATCGGCTCCCTGACTTTGCTTCCGAAGCTACACACGAAAGTATTACTTTGTCAGGGGCCTTAGCTACGGAGCGAACCGCCGCAGAAAGGGTTCTTGTCATGTCATCTCGGTTAGAACGACTTCTTGCCTTCCAGCGTTCTTGGGTTTTGTACATAGGCGTGTACAGTGGCAAACCAGTAACTTTCACCGTCGAGGGCTGGTCTGCCGGGCAACGCTGATTGTGTAGTAGCAGTATAGACAAAGAAGCATTTGCGCGGAATCTGTGTTATCGCTGCAAGTTGCTGTTTCTGGCACGACTTGGCTTGTGTGTTTGCTTGTGGGACACTATGCGGCCAAATCTACCGATGTTTCCCCACCCTCGGTGTGGGATTTTAGAGCCAGCTCCTTGCGCCCACTGAGACTACTTCTGGAGTGCCCATCGCCAGAGACTACCGTGAGACTCCCTGGAGTGCCCAACCCCATGCACAGTCTACCCTGAAACTCCCTGGAGTGCCCGCGAACACTCGAGCGCTTACGCCTCGCCGTGCTTCGGTACATACGCGTGTTTCTGTTGGCTCAAACCCTCCCTTTCAACCGGCCCCCTGCCCCCCTGGTTTCTAGGGTTGGCCACGAAATGGTGATGATGCTGTATGATGCCGATATGCTCTTGGTGCGGAAAAATCCGGGTTGTTTTGTCCCGGCGCAGGTGATTTTTGCTTGTGTGTTGTGGTCAGTCTTAGAAAGTTCCCCTAAAGCCACGCTAGCATTTTCCCGAAAACCCTATATGAGACATAACTATATACATTTTGTTTTTTAAGGGCCACGGAAGGGGAGCCGCAGGCTCTTAGGCCCCTGGCCCTGGGGCTCCCGACCCCCAGTCGGTATATCACAGACTGGGGGTGGGAGCTCTGCTGTAACTAGATATAGCAAAAATTGCCTTAACTCAATGCCGCGTAGCGATATAAAACTGCTTATAACAAAAATGGGGGGCCCGGCCATCCAAACGGCATTGCGAGCCAGTTTTTGAGATGCAGGACTGTCACAGCGACACGGGGCATGTTGTTGACTCAAAGACCCATCTGGTCGTCCTGTGTGGCTTGTGTCTCGTTTTTAGATTTGTTGGAGGCTCCGTTTTAGCAGTCCGACGTCCAGGGGCCCATATACCCCGAAGCAGTCCGGTTCCACCATAACTTCATGCATGTTTTCTCCATGTCTTATCTTTGCTGGCGATATCCCAATGGCAATTAATGGGCTTTCTTCAATTGGGTTTAAGGCCCAGCGTTTACCTTTCTTTCCTATTTTTTAGGTCCTCTATGGTCCCCTAATCAGGGGAAGCTGGGCTTAGGGTTTAGGTTAGCGCTAGGTTAGGTTGTTTCCCCTCCCCAGAGGTGCCCCCCCCACCTCCAAGCGTAATGATGTCCATATCATCCATGGCCCAACCTTGATGACATCCACGCTGGGTTTTCCGACCGGTCCAGTCAGAATGTTCCAAATCTGCATATATTCAACCTGCCCAGGCGCGCGTAAACTCACTATTGCGTGACGCGTGTCATCCTCTGCGCATGCGTGCCGCTTTATAGGAGTAATGCCGGATGTAGAAACAACTCCCACAGGGATTGCATGTGACATATCTTTTCGATAGATAGTAGTATGCCACATGTGGCCGCCCAGTTTAGGCATGATCCGGGCGTGATGTTGGCGTGATGTTGCAATCTTAACGCATTCTGCGCGTCTAGGATTTTAGTTGGAACAAAGGTTTCGCGCACCAACATCTCATGGTTTCTGGACATGTATCGAAAGCCCCTGCAACTGTTATGAAAGATGCCTAAACTTGGCTGTTGTACGAACCGCCCTCTGAAACTGCCTCGTCCGGGGAGGTTGGACTTACAGGGTGAAAAGGCTGCCTCGGAATGGAGGCTTTTGGAGGTAGATGCACTTCTTGCCAGAGGTGCTCCTGCCCTGCATCAGGAGCACGTATGGACATCGAGTCCTTTACGTGAGTGCATTGTGTTGGCGTTGAGTCATGCAAACTGTCAAGGCTTATTCGCTGACTTTGCTCAAGTGCGCACTAGATCCGTGACTGTGGATGCAGCTCCCACAGGGACTGCAATGCGCGCCAAGCACAGACCGCTGCGCCGCGAGCCTGCCAGAAGCCGTTGCAAGTTGAGACTGAACGTTTCTAGAGCCTTGCGGAAGGGGGGGCGGGGCCGCAGCGAGCGTGATGCGGGAACCCGCGTGCCAGAGCCGCCTGTTCCGACCGACATGCTAGCCCGACGCATGCTGGCTGGCAGGACTCTGTCCGTCTTGCAATCTTTGGAACGCTCCAGCTTGTTTAGAACGGAGTCCTCAACCCAAGCCAGAACTGCTGCGTTGCAGCCCGCAGTTGGTCTAGCTGCCAGCCTCGGCAACTCCTCCGTGCTTATCCTCCAAACTTTCCGGCGCCACGGGCAGTGAAAGGCGCATGTTGTGCCTGTTGTACCCACCAAGCACAAGCGCCCGCCACACGGCGCGACTCACGTGCTGAACCGGCGGCATGGCCAGACCTGCGACTCCGACCAGCTCCACGGCGTGGCCCTGCGTTGGCAGGTCGTGGGCTATGTGCGGGACTCCGTTTATCTGCAGGAGTTCACCCAGCAGCTGGACAATTCGCAATTCGGCGTCACGGGGCAATTCGGCTTCACAATTCGGCGTCAGGGGGTAATCCGGCTTGACAATTCGGCGTCAGGGGGTAATTCGGCGTCACGATTCGGCGTCAGGGGTAATTCGGTTTCATGCCGTAATTCGGCGTCAGGGGGCAATTCGGCGTCACTCTGCAATCCGGACGAGGCGGCGTCACAATGCGGCGTCACCAACAGCAATGCAGCTTCACCCATTCGGCTTCGGCTTCAGGTCGTTTCAAGCCCCCCCGCCCCCGGGTGCCGTGCAAAAACGAGTGAGGGAGCTGAAACCCTCAAACCCTGCGAGGTTCTCCGTCTGCCTTTGCCACGCGTCAGAGGTGAAGGATTAGAGGCAAAGTGGCGGAAGAAGCCCCTCGGATGTCCTTGGTTTAGGTTTCATGGAGTAGTCCTCAACGTTTCGAATGCCTGGGCCAAACAGAGAGACAGAGAGAGAGACAGAGCGAGGGGTTGAGGGGCTTATGTATTTAGAGAGTAGGGATTACGTCGTAGGGTGAAGGTTATCGTGTGTTAAGCCTTTTAAGGTTCTGGCTTCTACCGTAAGCCGTCATATGCTGGGATTCTTGTGCCTGCACACGGCAAAGCCGAGCTTTTTCTGCAAGGAGCTCAGGACATAGGATGTTCGGGACTCTTCCTGATGGGCTTCTTGCGGCAGCACATTGCCTTTGGAATCGCATCATTCTCCGAACACAAATCCCTACACGTAAACTGTGCTTTAAACCCGTACCCCCAAACCCTGACACCTAATCACTCAGGTCTCTAACCCCTACACCCTCAATCTGCTTTGATCGCACATTCTGAACCTCACCTCCCGCCTGCGACGAAGGAGCCCTGATATGGTACTTTCCGGTACCTTATTTTGGGGTCGTTATAATAAGGACCCTACCATTTATAGGGTATTATATTAGGGTCCCCTATTTTCGGAAAGTCCCACATGGTAATATCAAAGGGAATTGTCAGCAACTGTTGTATCTCCTATTTATAGGGTTTAGGGTTGAAGGTTATAACTTAGCATAATTTCGGAAGTAGAAACGATTGTTAGACAGAATCTCATACTGTAACCTAGACCTTGACTTACAACCTACAAATGACAGGTGATGTTAACGTAGACACCAAGACCCACCAAGCCTTCGGCCCAATGTCAGGTCGCGCACTCTCGAGCTGCGCCTGCCACGATCCGCTTAGTGCCTTAGCTGGAGAGTTCGGTTCGGGCGATGGTCCCCCTCACCAGTTTCAGCTTTTAGAGGGGCCGTCCCAAAGCACGCCCTTGACAACAACAAGGCCAGACAGTAGAATTCAAAGACAGGACCAAGGCAAGTGAAGATTAAGGGATTTGCATGTGGAAATATGAAAGGTTGAAGGGGCTGTATGCAAAAGGCTCTGGAAATCTGTTTGATGCCTCATGGTCCCGCCAACCTGCTCATCTTCACTAGCATGAAAATCAAGGTCATCCACACCACTACCCTTGCCCTCAAGACCCCCCAAGACCCACTGCAATCGACGCCTCCTGAAGTCCTTAGCTCAAACCCTTAAGCCTACCCTAAACCATCCTAAACCCGCAACCGCCGAACCCCAACCTAAGGCTCTTGGCACAAGCCTAGCAGCCAGATGAGCCCGACCAGGGTTTAGGGCTTTCAGTGGTGGAGGCTTGACTTACAGTATGTAGGGTTTAGGGTTTAGAGCTTAGAGATACAGTGTTAACGGCTGTCAAACCCACTTTCGAGCATGAATTTAGGGGGCTGAGCGGTTGAGGTTCAAGCTCGATGCAAACCTCGGCCCGAGACTTCAAAACACAAAGACAGTATGTATGTTGCATTGTCTGTTTGATAGATACAGTAGGGGATTTCTGAAGTTTAGGAATCCGGGCTCAAATCCAAGGTATATCTTACATACTTTTCAGATTATTCTCGAAGATCCTGTGTACCATGCAGGTGTACAGACTTGCAGCCCATATGCGGCGGATCGTGTCACTCCTTTTCCAGAAACAGCCTGTGTAGTCGAATTTGATGCAAGTGCATGGCAAAACTGCAGTTCTTCAGATGGAACCCCATCTACACCCCCTAAGCCCACTTAATCCCAACCCCCGATAGTAGGCTCAGTAGGCTCCCCGACACGAGGGAAGTAGGCTCCCCATAAAACTTGGGCCCTCCACTGACAGCCTTATTAACCCCACACCTCCATCACCCCAAGCCCTGAATAGAGTATAGGCAGCAGCTTTCTTTGTAATAAGCAACAATATCTCCTCATAGCCCCGCTTAGGACCGAAGCCTTTTCAAGCCCGTGGTAATTACCAAAAGCATGAGAGTCGTTGATCTCCGACGCCGCCGAATACTTTGCCTCATGTAATATGTGCCGGGGTTGAGGACTTCCTGGTGGTACAGACGACATCCGTATTTCGCAGATAGGTAGTGTGAGCGGTATGCACATGAGGGCCGGTACTCCCCCATAGCGGCTGCTTCGGAATACTCCGTATGCCGAGGTCACAAGTAGACTTTCGACTTCAGAGGTTTCCATGCTCAGCCCTTGAGACCCTGCCCTCACCCATCCCTGGCCCTCCGCTGTGCGAAACGAAAGCCCGATGGATCCCAGCTCCATGCGAGCGCAACCTCGCAACCTCGCGAATCCGAAGTTCTGAGACCCTGCAGTTTAGAGTTTAGGGTTGAGGAGCCCTCCGATGGTCCCAAGAGCGAGGTCGTAATCAGGTCATAAACTTTCCCAGAACCTCGAAGGTGGAGGCTGTGCAGGCCCCAACAATCGTGGATACTGGCGCAGAATGGAGCCTCTTGTTGGGTCTAACTTTTGAAAACAAGGTCCCGAATTTACAGCATCTCTGAGACAGGTCGGTGGAAAGATGTCCGATGCACAGGCAGAGAACCTTCAGGCGAGGCCCATTTGCGCTTTCGGACCCTGAGCCCCGGACCTAAACCCTAAACCCCGAGAAGCAGACCTCGCTAGGCATGACCGAGAGTGAGTGCAAAAAAAACCCAATACTGGTACAGCTCTTTCTGCAGAGCTAGGACAGCAGAGGTGTCATAGCTAAGCCCGAGGCTGTTGCGGCAGAAGGGCTTTCCAAGGCTTAGGCCTACGTAGCTCCGCCCAACGCGCGAGTCCCTGAACTCGCACCCCCAAACTGAGTCTTTTTTGCCGTGCGGAACTTTATCAACCCCTCTTATTCATCCCGAAGATAGCTCAAACCTCTGGCCCTCATACCTTGCTGGAGCCGCTTGCACCATCCCGCGTCGTTTTCCGGCTATGAGGGCTGCTGTGTTGTCTCGAAGCACCGAGCCTCCGTGAGTTGTTGATATCTACTTGTTATGTTGGGGCCTGGGGCAGGATTGTTCAGGAATCCTTAGGCCCAGTTGTTTGCGACATGGCAGGCTTTCTGGGAAAACAGACTACGCGAAGATCGCGAGGTCCGATGCTTGGCGAACTGGCCTGCGCGCAAAGTTACGCCCCTGAGCCTAAGCCCGTTGTACTCTTGGAGGCTGTGGTGTTTGTTGTGTGAGGGAGCATGGCCGAAGAAAACGACACCCCCGATGTCCGCCGTACTCGGAGCATCGGCCATCAAAGTGGCCACTAAGTAGGACTTGACTTGGCTAGGAGCCTGCTTAATGAAGGAAAGTCTTTAAGAAGCCGATATTCCTATAGTTCCGTCAGGGCTTAGAGTCTCCGAGTTGCCTTGCTCCAAAGGTTTTACAGCATTGTTCACTGTTGAGAGAAACCATGCGTCTCGCCCAGAAACTATGCCCCAACGCATTTAGACAGAAGACTGCATCAACTCAAAGCCCATAACCCCGGACGCCTGGGGGCGCTGTTGCAACTGCAGCTCTAAACCCTAAACCCCAAAATGACCATGGCCATGAACTTCCGAGGGGCTGAAAATACTGTTTGCATTAGGGCATTGGTGTGTGGATGGCACTCATTTCTGACACGGAAGCCTTGGAATGTGGTTCTCGTGCCACGGCCTCTGGTACCCCTGCCAAGATTATGAAGAACCGAAGGCACCCACTTCTCAACGATCAGGGGGCAGCAACTTAGCATGTTCTGGTCTGCGAGGGTTGCAAGCAATCGAGCTGACGTCTTCCTGGTTAGCCCTTGTAGCCCTAGGTGGCAACTGATACTTTTGGAGCTCCAAGTGTAATCCGATGACGAAGCCCTTTACCAGTCTAGCCGTCTAGCACCAAAGCATTCCCAACCCAAAGGCCCTAAACCGAAATCCCTAAGCCCGTAAACCCTGGCTGAAGGTGGAGTTCTGTTTCAGGGACAGCCTAAGCTCGGAAAGCCCTTACTCTGAAAATCCCGGCCGGTATTCTTCAGGCTTTCGAGCTCTGTGGAGTCATCCGGGTTTAGGGGTTCGGGTTTCGGGTGATGTCTTGGGTGTTGCGGCCCGATTTTTTTATTTCGGTGCCATAAGACGGCGCAGTTCGTGCATGTTAGGTACCTCACACAGGGTGATAGTTTCAGAGCTTCGTCGTCGTTCAGTAAGTTCGGCCCGTTCCTTTTCAGACAAAGGTTTGAATGTCAGAAGGGATCTACAAAGGGACATCTCCCAAGCGAATGTTCATACGTACATACAAGCAGATAGCTTAGTTCAGGTAGTGGTTCAAGTTTCGTCTTTCCATAGCAGCAAGGCTCTCTGCATTCTCGCATTCATACAACTAGATCGCGCCAACTCCTGATAAGACTTCAGAGTCCCTTCAGCCTCATCTGGATTTAACTGGATTCCGAAACAAGAGCGAAACTTGAAGCCAGAACGATGAGAATGATGTCCCACGAAATTACCCCAAGCCCTAAACGGCCCTAAACCCCTCTGTCACAGACCGGGTTGCGGATTTGCAGCGACAAGCTCCGCGAGCACCTCCTAGCTGGCAATCGAGTGGTTGTCGAGGCTTCGGCTTCGTACGTCGGCTTAGGGTTTCTTGACTTCAGCGTTTAGGGTTCGGGTTGGGAAGAACACATCTTAGTGGCTTCAGTGTACAGGGTTCGGGTTGGGAGGATCTCTTGCGGAATCAGTGCTTGAAAGGTTTGGGCATTTCGGGGTGCTGTCTTTCGGGCGTTGGCTACCGCTGTACAGATCATATAGAGGGACCGTGCCTAGCCTAGATTTCGAGTTCAGCCTGCAGCTGCAACAATCAGAGTATCGGATGGCTTTGACTTTCTCAGGCATCGGACTCTGTATCTGTAGCTTTGCCACTGCAACATGTCCGAAAGCGGCTAGCTTCGCATGATTTGCAAGGACTGGTATCTCCAAAGCCCAGAAGTACCCTCCAAAGACTGGGCGAACCACAACTTCTGCCACCCTTGTTAAGATGTGTTCCTTTTTCTCAAAGTCTAAGTTCAGGTCCCACTAGGTCGGCCGAATCTGTAGAGGAGGAAGCTCTTCCAGAGACGAGCCTCCTTGGGTTCAGGCGCTGCTCGCCACTCTCTGTATTTTCATGGATGACATGATGCGCTACAAGTTCCTTCATGTCATCCCAACCATCATCACATGCATGCAGAAGCTTGGCCGCATTTTGGAGTTCAGGTTGAGCTTTGAGCGCTGATGAAAGGTCCGCGTAGGGGTTGGATGCTCGGGCAATTTAGGGGGCGAACAGCGTTGCATGTGCAAGTCTGTAAGCAGCCTCCTTGGTGAAGCTGGAGCCCGTTGCCCAAAGGAAGCGATAAGTTTTAGAAATCCACACAGGATCTCATACCCCAAGCACCAAAAGTTCAAAGCCCAAGAGCCTAGAAGCTCAAAGCCCCGGGCTTCACCTCCAGGAGACCTCAGACACCGAAAGCCCGAAGAGGCCCCGAACCCCGTTGTTCTAATAGTACCCATGGTGTCCCTTGTAGTTCTCGGTTTGGAAAATCAATCTTGTGGTTAGGATGTTATAGTCCAGAACGGTTGACCAAAACAGACGACAAAGGAGTTTCTGTGTAAGTCGTGCACTCCAGAAGCCCTTAGGTGTGTTCCCTTGAGAACCCTGAAGTCGTCCTGGCACCCAAAGAACTCTTCAGACATCTTGAAGCCTTCTCGACGGACTGCTCTAAAGCCCCACGACGACCCTGCAAGTACAATAAAACTGACATAAGCTGGTGTAAGCCCATAGAGGCCCCCAGCCCTTACCGTGGAGTTGCCAAGGGCACTGCCGTGCCACGACAAGATCCAGGTCGCCGCTGCGCGTGACATTCTATAGGGCTTGATGAGGGTTATGAAATGTTATGAAGGGGTATAGAGTTTTCCAGCGTCTCCTGAAAGGTTTTACTAGGGTTTGGGGTTACAAGTTCGAAGGTTCCAAAGGAGGGATGTGAGAGTAGGTTTATATGATTTTACAGGAGTATCTGGTTTTACCAGCCTTTGTGCAAGGCTTTCCTGGTCTTGATATGGGGTTCTTCTGTTAAGAGTAAAGAAAGTGTTGATTGATGTTCCCGCACGGCGTGGCTCGAAAAGTCGAAGAGTCGAAAAGAGGTCCTCGCCCTCGCATCCAACTATTTACACAGGATGATTGCGTGCTGTTATGCTGCCCTTGGTCTTTGCTGAAGGAGTCCTGGTATTTACAGAGGATTCGTAGAGTAGGCGCGTCCCGTCGGGCCCGATCCATTGGAAACAACACCAAAGGACCAACGCGAAAGGACCACTTTTTGCTGTTGCAAAACCTTTAAAACGAAGGGAGATGTTACTTTGGATCTCACGAGCAAAAGGTGGAAACCAGGAGTTTCTCGTTCTCGTGTCAGTGATTTTTTCGGGGGAGCAGGAAAGCATTCGCGCAGTGCTCCCGCATCCTCCTGAATCCCGACGGTATTTAGACTTTCAGGGCATGGCGCCCGATGCGCCAGTAACCTGGGGAAAAGCATCTGGCTTTTAATTGCGTAGTCTCCTCCTGGTCTCTTGGTGATCACCTGGTAGTCTCTTCTGGTAGTACTTGCAGAAGGGGACACTGTGAGGCTCGGGGGTGGGGGGAAAAGAGAGGAGGACTGGCTCGCCGGCAGAGTTTGTCTGCACTTGACTCTTGGGCCTAGTTCCCGAACCCTGAACGTAATCAGTACCTATCAGATCCATTCTATGCTGCCCAGCCCTGGACTGAACGATTTGCCTTTCAAGAGTCTCAGAGCCTAGCCTCAGGACCTCAACTCTTGCCACTCAACCCCTGTTCTTCCGGAGATTTTTGCTTCCACAACCCCTTTGCAAGCCCTCGCCGCTGAGAGGTCCCGGCGTGCAAGATTCTGTGCAGTTGCTTCATCTGCAAGAAGGGAGGTGTTTCGTGTCTTCGGGCTTAGAGCCCACGGGCCTCCGAGAGTGGCCCTGCAGAGTATATCCTAGGTACTGCCCCCTTACAGCAAGAGTCTAGAAAAGGGCTGCTATTAAGGTCCTAATATATCTATATTTTGAATATTATTCAACTGTTACTGGGTGGGGCGTGCCCAAAGTATATCATATCACCTTCTCGGACTAGATCAGGGCAGGCTGATTGGTGAATCTTTCGAAGTCGCGGCAGTATACAAGACAGCAAGATTCGGAGTGATATTTCTATACATATCGCAGGTTGGCATCACCGCGTGTGGCATTTACAGAGCTTCCATCTTGGAGGTTTCCTTTGCCAACGATGCTGATTGAAAGTTGATGACCCGTGGTGCTCAAAGGGTCTTCCTGCCTTGCCGACGGCTAGCTAGGTCGACTGTCCTTTCTTGCTGTGTTGATCAGATGTTTGTGTTTGAGCGCGAACTTAGTTCACCACTGGCCTTCTCAAAGCATGAACTAAGATCAGTTGGAAACCACCGAGGTAGGTTAATGTCAGACTGGCACGAACCACAAAAACAGGCTCAATCTTCAGGCCGCAAAGGTGCTGAAACGGTCGACATCATGACAATGTCGGAAGGATCTAGGCCTCTGGATTCCATGGGAGCACTGTTCCACCTCTACGCTTCCCTGTGGTTCGGAGGATTGACGGTTTGTCGCGCAGATTGAATCCTAAGCCTAAACCCTATAAACCCTTTCCAGCTAGTAACCTCGCCTCGCTTGTCTCAGTTGTGAGCACTGAAACCCTTTGCCTTCTGCAACTCAGTGACTACTCTAATTAGGGATTGCCTGAGTTTCCTGTTTAACATGCCGTAAACGGTTGACTTACTCGTGCAAACGGTGGCACCACGTTTGACTATAGTGAATGTTGCCCCACTTCTCATCTGCCCTACGTGTTGGTATGCGAGGGTGCAATACGTGAGGCATGACGGCAACAAGCTCCCTCGGCAGCGAGCACGAGGAGCATGTTTGTTTCGTGCTGGAACAACGAGACTCCGTGTCGAGCATTGCTGCAGCTAACAGGTTACCACGGCTTGAAGCTGCTGTTGCAGAGTCTCACTCCCACGGCTTCAGCTCGGTAGCCACACGATGATGGCGGTGACATGTGACGATGTTGATGATGCTAGTGATTTTGCCCATGATGAAGATGATGCTAATGACGAACATGAAGCTGATGATGGTGGTCATGGTGATGGTGATGCAGATGACGACGGTGGTGCTCATGGTTGATGTGGCTAGCAAGGATATCGAGAATGCTTCTGATTGTGTTCGTGCTTGTATTGACGTCCGCTTGTGGGTGACCGATGATACTGGCGGTTGTGGCGTTTGTGATGAGACTATGCCAATGCTGGTTTGGATGTTCCAGGTGGCGGGGTCATGCTGGTGATGAAAACTGGAAAGTGTGCTTCATTCACATGACGACATGCATGTCCGTGAAGTTCATGAAGATAGTGGCGATGATGGCGACCTCTGGTCAGATCATCATGGCTAATTAGGCTGGTGATGTTGATGGCAAGTCTGGTTTGAATGTTGATTGCGGCTCTGAGGATATAGTCAGTGATGCCGGTGCTGCCGATGACGTTGACGGGGGCATGTGATGACGTTGACGGGGGCATGTGGCGATGGTGCGAATGGCCATCTCGATGATCATGAACTTGAGAGAGGACGATCCGTTTGAAGATGAAGATGTCGATCTCACAGATTGCACAGAGTTTAGTGACTGTCTAGCTATGGTCATGTCGGCTATGACATTCGAACGTGATGCTGATCCTGCCATGATGCTATCGATTGCGTGGTGGTGATGGTCCTGGTAGGAATGGCTGTGGGCAACTAGATGTCGAATATCATGAACAGACGACGATATCCACTGTGATCGTGCAGCCCGGGAAGAAGAGATTGGGCCCACGGCAAGGCTGTAAAGCTTAGCAGCTCGAACGTTGTACGAACCGCAGAACTGAACCAACCCGAGGCTCGAGGCACGGGGTACTCCGCAGGATCCTACGACGGTTTCCGTTTAACCCCCCAAAAGGCTTTGCTGACTTTAGCAAAGCACCTTGCTGGGACGTGAAACACTGCCATTTGCCGATACAGGCACTTCCACGGCCTCCGGGGTTACGGGAGAGGGGCTCAGTTCGGAAGATGACACATGCACATTCAGCAGATACTTCCGTGCTCCGAGTATGCCTTCGGAAACCTTAAACTCGAGTAAAATCTACATGGCTCGAGTAACTTGTTCGAGAGTGGCAAGGGAATCAGGTTCAAGGTCTCGGAGTACCACTACAAAAAACGTTCGCAACAGGGCTCAAAGTAAAGCCCCTACAGTAGCCTTTGATGATGTGAAACACAGTGCGTTACTCCTGTTCGGACAGGCTCCAGGCCTGAACAGAGTTGTAGGGTGCAAGGTCTAGGGTATAGATTTTCGGGCTTGCTCACCCACCCGCACGCAGGATGGCATCCAGAGGTTGGCCAAGTGCAGCGGCATAGGCATGGCTCCCGGAAAGCACCTAATAAGATACCTGGGTTTTGCTGCTGCTCTCGGCTGCGAATGGAAGCAGTCATAGCCAGATTGCCATGATTTCTACCCTAAACCCTAATCTCTCCATTCAGTCTGGTTTCGGATATCAGGTTGATACATACCCTGTGCGCAGTGTGAGAGCCCATTTGACAGCGTCACTCACTAGTTGGACCAACCTCGGAGTTGAGAGATAGTGCATCCAATATCGTCTTGAGATAGTCCAAGGCTGAGTGTCAAGACCGGATTCATACGAGAATGAGTGTCAAGAAACCCAAAAGCCTGAACTTGAGTCGCAATAAAGACGAAGTGAGGGGCCCCAAATACTTTTCCGTCGGACGCACCAGTATACTTCCACTGTAACTTGCTCGAAATCCTATTCCAGGTTTTTCAGGCCCCCAGACTACACTCCTGATCAGTCAAGTCAAGTGTCTTCCTCTTGAAGCTGGGGCAGGCTACCATGCCCAAGAATCCGCCAGCCTATTCGGGGTGCTGGGTGAAGGGTCCCAGCATCAAGTGACCTAATCCAACGGGGTTGATTGACGACCTCGCGAGCGAAAGTTCACGGGGTCGCGGACAAGGAAGGTTTCGATCCTTTTGGGTTGGTTTCGACGTCTTTTGGCACTTGGGTGTTCTTGTTGGTTTGGGGGTGCGCAACTCTGGCGCTTGTCACGTTTTTCCAGACGGTTCCGATGTGTTCAGAATCTTCAGGCCTTGTTAGGTTGTGGCTGAGTTTGGGGGACAGACCTCATCACAAGCACCCTGTTGGTAAACTTTAAATAGAATCCTGATGTTAAAGAGGCCCTTATCGCAACCCTTCGACCAGCTTTGCTCTCTGAGGTCCAGTTGTGCAGGCCATGAAGGATATGCCCTGTCATGCGCCACTCGTTGTGGTCTGGATTGGCCCGATGATCAGGGTGTAGGACCTGTTTAGGTTTCAGGGTCTAGGTCTAGGGTTCACTGCTTACAGTTGTGACTCTGAGTTAGCTCTTGAAGGTTGTGTGTTCTGTTATTATCAGGGACGATAGGGTTCATGCTTAGTACCTATTTGTTTTGCAGGATTCGTGGAAAAATGGGTGACGTAGCCGCGAACTTTGAGATTGAAGTATGAAAAACTGGGGAAGCCAGGGGTGGGCAGCTCACTGGTGCTGGGTCGTTAGCGATCAGAGATCGACACGAGGTCTCATAGTTATCGGAAGGATGCCCCAACGCCAGAAGCTATAATTGTGATGCATAGCGGGGCAGACCGTAGCGCAGTAGACTATCTGTGAAGTCGTGAGCCGCATGTCTACTTCCATCAGGTTTGTATCGTTGGGCCTACTGCAAAATGTTGTTGCCGTGACTGCCGTGTCAGAAACCGCATTCACACAGAGGCATTTGCAAAGACTCGCGCTGACGGTCCTCAAGCAGTTCACGTGCCTCGTCTTGAAGCCTGACGGAGGGTACATGCTGCATCTAATGTAGAGGTAGAATTTAGTAATGTAATCCTGCAGTATACCTAAGAACTAGAGAAAGTAAGGAACTCCTTGTAAGTTTGGTTAGCATGACCCTTCTTGAGCAATTGTGGTTTTGCCTTGCAGCTTTTCTGTGCACGTTTTCGTTTTCCCATGGTTTCGTGATGCTTGGTTGTAAAGTTCAAATGGAGCGCTCCGCAGTACACAGCACATAGCAGAAGCACCCTTCGTGAGTATTTGTCAGTTCTGACTGACTCGCTTGTTCCTGGATTTTGCTGAGGGTCTTTCTTGTGCCTCGTGTTTTAGCTAAAGCAGGCCTTCGTTGTAAGTGCCGTAGGCCTCTGAGGCTTATCCTACGTTTATATGTAGAGTTTTTGGGACTTCAGTGTGGCATCCCGGCATGCTCGCACTTGATAACCCAACAGCCTAAGCCCTAGACGCAGAAATCGAGAAGTGCATCAACACCCTAGGCTCAAAGTACGATCACAGGGACGACACGCACGAATCGAGACGTGCACGGCTTCTGGGCCCGCCCCCTTACCGCCAAATCCTCAACTACCAACAGAACGGTTAGAGTTTAGGGTTTCGGGTTTCTGAGGGCCTTACCAAAATCTCAAAGAGGGGGCTTGAGGAGGCTACATCATGGCTCAATTGTGAGGGGATGTGATAGTCTTGAGAACTATCTGCCAGAAACTCAGGCAGGGCAGCGATGTGAACAAGACCCTGGCTGTCAGAGCGGGAGCAATTCCCGCTACTGTGACGGCCGGGATTCTCAGTTGCGTCTTTGCTTAGGGTTCAACATATGGGTGGTTGTCGAAATTTTGGGCCCTTTTTGGGTACCCTGAATAATAGGTGCCGTACTATATTAGGGATCCAAAAAGGGACCACAATTTTGACAACCACCCATATGTAGTTGAATTCCGACCACGTGAACCTTCAGGGCAAACCTTTCCCACAGCTCAAAGCCCTAGATGAGGGATTGGCTCTGTGATGCTCACCTGAATCCCAGACTTGAGTTGGAATTTCAATTCGGTTTACATTTCAACTCTGCTTACTCCAAGCAAGTGGTTTCGCGTACCTATGGTGGTGCAAAATCTGGTTCCGAACACAGCTACGGTAAGTTCAGAAGGAAAACCAGAGCAGTCATTCATCAGCATCATCTGCTTGTTGACCATCATCTTCGTGCGAGGTCATAAATGCGAAAGGACAACCAACAATGATACAGCGCCAAAGTCCTCCAAAATAAGGAAACCAGGATCCCCAAGAATGAGCACATGAAAGATTCGAGCCTTAAACTTTCCCAAATTAGGCTATGCGCTTGACCATGACATTTCTTCGAATATCTAAGCTATGCTCAACTGTTCGTAGGGCCTGTATTCAGCCCTTGCCAGAACTCCCACCCCAAAAAAGTTAGGGATTGAGCCTTCAAATTCCTGTTTGAAAATGTGTTTTTCGAAAAGACTTGATGAGTATCATGCCTTTATACAGCCTCCAGAGCCCTTCGAAGCTGTCGCTAGCGCCGAATGGGGCCCTTGTTGGGCACGCCCAGGACCCACCAAAATAAGGATGTGAGCTCCTCACTTTAAGAAATAGGGCCCCCCAAGGGCTAGACAGGACTCTGTCAATGACAATCAAAAACAAGCAAGCAAGATTTCTCATATTGGAGGTGGTTTCAAATCGCTTCATTCCTTACGAAACCCTGTACCGTAAACCCCCCTTAAGAAAGCTGGAGCTCCGTGGGCAAGGCACAAAGGTGCCTCTCCATGCGTGTACTAATGGGGCCTGCAAAACTTAGAAAAGTACCGAATACTATACTTACAAGAAGGAACCCCCAACACAGTACAGGTAATTATTCAGGCTTCTACATTACATTGGAAATACTCAAACCAACCTCTGGTTCGTGAATCGATGCTTTTTTGAACCACGACGAAAACAAGCGAAGCAAACTCGAGAAGAGCAAACTATGAAATTGGCATGCCGAGGTCCGGGTATCCTAGATGTTCTCAGTTTCAATGTGTGCATTTGCTGCTTGTTTTTGTCGCAGGGCCGCCCGAGGCGCTCGATTTCTTGCACCACTGATTTCTTGAGCAGTGCTGTTGGTAGTGCAAATTCACAGTGAAGGTACCGACTCTGACCCTTCCGAGGACAAAGAAGGCTGCAAGCCCGAAGCACCTCTCCAAGCCAAGCCTGACACCCCCGACAATGGGCGTCCTTATCGTGAAAGCGTTCATTGCTCAGGGTTACCGACACTGTGGTTTCAACTATTTAAAATCTTTCTTTTGTCTTTTGTTAGGATCTCTATTCTATAGTAACCTGCCGCTTTGTGCCGTACCCTTCTACCTCAAGCGCTAGGCGGAGGTACGCCCGGAGCCCTCTGCTCCAAGCCCGACACACTACACCGCAACAAAGCCTAAAGCCTAAAGCTAAAACACACACAATACCCGCAACACCCCAAAACCTGAACAGATGTCGAGGCTCTGCAGCGGTACCGCCAGGACCTGAACAGCTGCAAGTTTCAGAGGCGATGGGAAACCGGCCGTCCACGAGGTTCACCCGAGATCTTGTGAAGGAACCTATTTTGGGCTTATAGACTATACAGTACCCTGACAAGGGGTTGTAGAGGCTCTTAGGTATTGATCGGTTGTGCTTTAGGTGCTGAAGGAAGTTGGCTTATTTTGCCATAGTCTGGAATCGAAGTGTTCCGTATGTGTTCCTCTTATTATGGCAACCTTCGCCGAGCCTGTCAACTAGAACCCAAGCACTACATGAGGATGGTAAGATGAACCTTTACAAAAGCATTGATTGTGTTGACAATGTATGGTGTTTTGTCGTGGTGGTGGGGCGTCGGTTCTGGTGGCCGTGGTGACAGTAGTACACGGCGCAGTACCATGATGAGGAAAGGTAAGATGGTCATCGTAGACGCCACTTTCACATTCGTCATAATAGAGTCGACTGCGAAGAGTTCGGTTGCAGTCACATGTGCCCAAACCCAGGAATCAGACATATTCATTTTAACGGGTTGAGCAATGCCGCTTACTGGACACCGCCTTCGGCGTCCGCTCTCTTTCGATGAAGTCGAACAAGGAGCAGCTAGCTCGTTGCGCAGCACGACAACTCGACAGCTCCTTATCGGCCTTGGAATGATATTCAATCAGGACCTTCATACATTGCTCAGGGCCGGCGGATACCACGGCGTCCGATTTCCGACTAGGGAGCAGATGCAGAAAGCCGGTGATAGTCTGTTCGAGGCATCCGTTGAGACAACCGCCGTGGACCTTTTCATTAGTCACTCCTGGAGCGCAGGTCGCTGGGAGAAGTTTCTAGCTCTCTGCTTGCATCTCAATCTGCAGATGGCTGTCGTATGTTGCATGATGACTTGGATCTTCAGCGTGGCGCTGATGATCTCCTTGCATGGTGCAGCCGGTCTTGGGGGAAGTCGACTCCTTCTCCCCTGCTTTGTGTACCTGCCGATGGCCACGTTTTTCCTTGTCTTCTTTTTTGGGCAACAGCTTTCTTTGGGGCTGTGGTCTCCGTCTGTTTGGATAGACAGGTTGTGCATCCATCAGACAGATCTGGAGCTGAAAGCCGAACAAATCAAGTCAGTGCCCACCTTCGTTGCACGCTCCTCCCGCATGCTCATCCTTTGTGACGGATCTTACTTTGAGAGATTGTGGTGCAACCTAGAGCTGGCTACTTTTGCTCGGCATGGAGGTGTGGAGAAAGTTGATGTGTTGCCTCTCTGGCTTGCTCCCTGGCTGCTCTGCAGTATCTCCCTCGAACTCCTTTGTGCCAGCTTGATGGATGCTTCGCAGCTTGTGTTCCCGAATTGGATGTTAGCTTGGGACAAGGGTGTCATGGGGCTGGCTGCGACACTTGTGGGAGACAACCCAATCATTCTGAGGTTTGTCGGATGGCTTGTCATTTGGATGATTTCCTCAATCGCCACGCTCCCGGCCTCTATACCCAGCTTCTTCTCCTTCCGCATGAAGATTCGGCATCACCAACTTATCCTGGATCAAATGGCAGACTTCGACGTCCGGGCGGCAAGTTGCTCTGAGCCTTCAGACCGGGATGCCATCGAGAAGCAACTGCAGGAGATTTTTGGCGACCAGGAGTCGCCCACTCTCGGTTCTGCTGTGGATGAAGGCGAGGTGAAGGTTCAGCGCTTTGTGAGCTACCAGGCGGACGAGGACCCGCTGGATCGCTTCAATGCCTACGTTCGAGGTGTCCTTCGTGACATTGTCATGACGCAGATCGGCGACGAAGTCCATGTGGCGTGGCCGCTGTGTCTGACCACCTGCCTACCTATGATCTTGTATTCCTCTGTGAATGTGCTTGGCTGTGATAGCGGTTCTTGTGATGAATCTGCACGGACAGGGGGGTTTACCTCGACGCCCATGTATTTCTTGTGCAACACATTGGGTTGGGCACTCATCATCCTATTGACATTCCCGCTTACCTACCCAGTCATGCTCAGGATGCTGAAGTGCGCTCTGTCCTTCGGCGACGGTCTAGTGCCGCGCTCGGCAGCTTTCTTGTGCTGCTTCCTGGCATATGAATACACCTATATTTGTGGCGGCTTGATCTGGGGCTCATGGCTTCCTGCTGTGCAGGACCCCTCCGCAACTCAACTCACAGTTTTCCTGCTGGTGATGATCTTCTTGGTCACACAGTGTGTCTGCTTGTTTTACAGATGGGAAAGGCAAGGCCAGGAAGCCCTGTCATCGTGTCGCTGTGTCAAACGACAGGTCGCGACTTATCAGCCAATGGACGCCGCAAGTGTCCTGCCTCCGGCCTCATTCAGCGAATCTCTTCAATGAGCTAACGTCGGGAGTGACACAGGTGGCGTGCGGTCGATCTAAGACCGTCTTGCTCGACCCAGGCATCTTTGCTGACAAATCGAGGCCATGCCATGCAGCATTTTCGTGCCTGGCTCGAAATTGGAGTGGATGGATTATTTTGACACGCCCGTTTCACCATCAGACCCTAATGCCAGTTACCCCCCTTGAAGTGATTTCTCCTTCTTTAAATTGCCACTCGCACAGAGCGCTTTTCGTGACATGGCGTTAAGGAGCTCATCCCAAATTCGGGATAAATATAGGGGCATATTATACCATAGTCATAATAGGGTCCCCCCAAAACAGGATAGGTAATTATTAAGGCCCCTATATAACTTTCTCGAACGTGAAGACCGGAAGTCCGGAGTCAGAAGAGCGCTTGTCAGGGGTAGAGTCTACAGGGTTTTGGGTACTTGTCGAGCACGAGTGACAAAAAGGGTTTAGGGCAGTCATCACCAAGAAGGTCAGTGGACTGAGCTTTCTTAAGAGAGCCTTCTCCAGAAGGTCAGTGTGGTTTGCTGGGTAGTTTTGGAGTTTAGCAGAGCTACTGAGACTGTCTCATGTCAACCTATGGCTGGTCTGCTGGTCCTTCTAAGAAGAAGAGCCCCAAATGCTCAATTAGGGTTCACGTGAGCCTTAGAGAAGCCTGCTTTTTCAACAACCTGCATGAGATAATCAAGATAAGGAGCCACAAAGGTATGCGATTCAGGGTTCAGGTAGGGTTTGGGGCTAAAAATGTGTCAGGATGCACGATCAAACCCTACATGCTTTATGCTCTTGGTTTTAGGAGTTGCAGGTGGCAAGGTCTTGGTTTAGGAGTTGCAAGGACGACGGGATGCAGGATCAAAAAGGAACCCATAAGAAGGAACCCAACAAAAGGGCAGGTCATTTAATTAGGTGTAGGTTTGAACATGTGCCAGGATCAAGAGCCGCAGAGTACTTGTTGGCAGTATCCCCTTATTGTTCCCTTTGTGTTACACTATACGGTGCCCGCAGGGTTTCGGCCTGACCTAAACCCCCAAAAGTAACTAAAAGTAATAGCCCGACACTTTGATAAAGGCTATTGTTCCACGTACTTTTGGGTCCGAGGTAGGAGCGTGCTATTTCTTAGAGCTCTTTGAGTTTACATATATCATTGGCAGTCTACCCTGCATGCATTGCCTCATCATTTAGGCCCCTATATATGGCTTCTGGGGTTGCCAGGACCAAGAGCTGCAGGATCAGGGCATCTCTGCCCTTACCAGCCTGTGTGACACGCTCGGCCGGGCCTCTGTCGCGACGCGGCTAGGCCTGGCATCCGTTGTTGGGGTCTCTGGACTTTTAGGAGTTTGGGGCTTTGGGGATCTTTGAGGTTTGGGCGCTTTAGAGTTTGGGGTTTTGTAGTTTTGGATTTGAGTTTGGGACTTTCTTTACTGCGCTTGGGAGTTCACTTTGTTCCTGTCAGGCTTGAAATATTTCGAGATAGGTGTCGTGCAGGCCACGGCTTGCTCACTGTAGGTCGTGTTCACCGCTTCAAGTTTAAAGTCAAGATTAGCTTTAATTTGTTTATGTCACTGAAATTGAGTCACCCACTGCTACAGCACGCGACCCCTTTTAGAAACTCCATAGAAGCCCTGCTCTAACCATGAGAGTCTTATAAGTAGTCTGTGCAGCGATAATATGTTTGCAAAGCTTTTGGGCCGATTTCTTCGCAACCTCTGTCTTGTTGAGCACCTTTTTGCGCTAGAGTTCTGGGCTTTAGGAGTTTTGACTATGCTTTGATATCATGCTGTACTATGCGAACTCTAGTTTAGTTTCGGTTAGGATCCTCAACAAGGCAGGGCTCCGGGTCCGACACCTCGGCGATGTTAGCAGCATGTAAAGCCCTGCCGTGCAGATCGAAGTATGCGCTTTCCAGATATGCAAAGCATGATGGAACTAAAAGGCGCCTTCACCATTGCTTTTTCTATTTTGAGGGTTTCCTTGTTGTAATTAGAAAGCGCAATGGGGCTATTCTAATTACGGAGGCCCTATACTCGTCGATGTGTTGACAGTCTTCCAACTTCGCGGACATGGCACAGCATGCAGCACCCCACTGATATTTGGGACATGACGAGGCAAGTATCTCCAGTTTTGCGAATGAAATGGTGCCACAGTTGCAGTACTTAAGCCTCGCCGTCAACTGGCCATGAAGCTTCATTTAGGCGGTGTTGTGAGGTTCCTTTGTCCGACTCCAAAACATTTTTCAAACCCGGCCCCAAACCCGCAAACATGAGGACGAGCAAAGCCGAGCCCTAATATAGGGGCCTACGTAAGACCTGGAAGTGACAGCCTTGGGTTTGCTACTAGCTACAGCCGTTGTAAAGCTTCACGGGACCATTCAACTTCAGTCTCTCTTCAGACCTCGCCTGGTATTGCCGAGTGGGAGCATCAAAAAATGTAGGGACCTGAAGACTTACCTATATGATTTTTGGGGTTCCTTAGTATAATAATGGGCCCCAAGCCCCTATTCTAATTATTAAGGCCACCCTTATAGATCCCTTATAGTAGCGTCTAATTGTTAAGGCCCCTTTATTAAGCCCAAACCCGACATGGCAAGCCTTCGGCAGAGGCGCGATCGAAGCTATCCTGGGGGCTATGAAATGCCCCCTGGCTCTCAAGAGGGCCTCCTACTTTAGGGCTTGGGGCCTAGGATTTAGGGTTATAGGGTTATAGGGGTTAGGGATAGGGTTCAGGGTTGCAGGAAGGGTTGAATGGTTCAGGGTTCAGGATTTCACGGTTTGGGAGGCTGCTGCTATGAACTCAGGGTTTCATAGGTGGAACAAAGGCCGACGGAAGCGCTGAGCTTCTCTTTATGGACTTTAGCCTTAAAGTTTAGAACCTTGCGCATCCCGATTATGCCCTAAAACCTGAAGGCTTGCTCTAGCTCTAAGTCCTGAGGGCTAGTTAGGTAGCCTCGTGGGCAACTTTTCTCAATCCAAACACGCCTACGAGGTGAGGCGTCTATATTGATAACACGAGGGCCTTAACAACTACAGTGAGTTCGGGGAACACGTCGCCGGAAACAGGGATTATATTGATCTTGTCTGATTTTGTACTGCCAGTTGTTTGTTCTCTGCAAACCTGTGCGAAGATTTACGAAAGAGTTGCCAATACCATTTCGGGGGCTCCTTGTTACAATTATAGTATCATGGGCCCCACAACCCGATTCTGATTATTAAGGCCCCCCATACTATAGTACCCTTATAGATCCCTTACAGTAGCCCTTTGAAGGGACCCCTTTAAAGGAAGCCTATTCTAGTTATCAAGGCGTCCTATGTTAAGCGCTCCAAGCCCGGCAACAGACTGCTGAGGCGCTGGGTTCGGAGAAACGGAGGGTCGCAACATCGAGCTCGGATGCATCATCCTTTGCATGCCCCTTGGTGGCCATTTAGAGTTTAGGGTTCAGGGTTTAGGGGTTTAGGGTTCAGGGTTTACGGTTTAGGAGCACCTGGCGGAAGAGCGGCAAACTACCAGGCGTCCTTGCAAGCAAGCCTGCAGCAAAAGGGTTTAGGGTAGCCTTTGGCGGTACCCTAAACCCCGAAGCCCTAAACCCTCTATGGTGTCAAGAGGGGCTCAAGGGTTCCGGGCTGGCGAGTGTTTAGGGCTCTGAGGGAGCTTCATTTGGATGGCTATCAAAATAAGGGTCCCTTTTGGGGTCCTTATTATTATTATTAACGGACATCAGTCGGTCGTTTGCATGAAGCACTCATTGGTGCACGTGAAACATGAATGGAAACAAACAAGAACCTAGAATTTGTCAAGAACAACAGTCAAGTCATTCACCAGCTCAGTGAGCGCGGTGCGCCAAGATGCAATCACAGAAGCATCACAAGCCACGACGCGCTTACAGCGTCTATGAATCTTTTGGGGTCCTTATTATAAAACGGAACCTAATATTTAGGGTACCCAAAAAGGGACCAGAATTTTGACATCCACCCGTTTGGGAGCAATGCCTGTGAGCTTTACTAGTTGAGAGTGTGCCGTGGTTCCCGGAAAATCGAACCTGCTCAGTTTCAAGGTCTGATGAGTTTTGTATCTTCAGGAGAGTCTGGGATCCAGGTTCGGTGGTGACAGATCCCAGAATCCTAAAACCTCAAAAATCAATCTGGAGAGCTTCAGCATCTAGCGTTAGAGTTCTGAATCCGTAAAGCCGAAAACTCTGAAGCCCTAAGCAATAAGCCCTAACCCTAAACTTTCGAAGCCCCAATAGATCTGAGGAGCTTGGATATCTAGCCTTGAGGCTCTAACCATCTGAATAGAGGTGATTTGCTGGACAAAGGAGTCCCCCCCCCAAAAAAAAACAATTATGTATATGTATATATATATATATATATATATATATATATATATATATTTAGTCGAGATTTAAAAACAAAAGCCCTGAAGCCCCAGAGCCCAAATTAACCGCAAAGCTTCTCGAACCCTCTAACACCGACCTGTTAAGGGTTCCTTTGCCATGATGTCTTTATTATGAACCCTCAAAACAAGTAGGTTAGTCGGGGTTCAGGTGGGGTTGAGGGCTGGATGGGCTCAGGGTGTAGAAGTTTTTCGGCTTTGGGCTTCGAGGTGTAGGGGTCGCGGCTTAGGAAACAGAGATGGCCCTATATACCAGGTATTCCCTGAAACCCTGATCCCAAACTAGAAACTCTAGAGCGTCAAGCCAAAGCCTAAGCTGTAAACCGCAAATGCAAGATCCTTATCTGAACCGGGCTTCACTTGCTTGTCGCACCTGGTATCATACCGACAGTCTGGCAGAGATCGCCCTGCTTGCCAGGCTTGGAGGGTTTAGGCGGTTTTGGGCCTGGATTTTTTGGGGCTTGGGATTTGGCTCGAACTTTGGGTTTTGGGTTTGGCGTGTTTACGGTTTTGGGGTTGTGAGGTTTTGGGGTCACCCTATCCAAAGGTTCTGCGATGATGCCAAGCTTCGCCGGCACGTGCAGAAAGCGGGTGCGGTGAGCGTGGCCAAGAAGGCCGGCAAAGGTACGGTCTAGGGTTAGGGTGCAAGGTTTAGGGTTTAGGGCTTATGTTTTACGGTTGAGGGTTTATGGTTTAGGAAGATGATTGCAAGTCGTAGACTGGCTAGACTTGCGTCCAGTAGCAAAAAGGGTTAGGGTTTTGAGTCCGGGGTTCAGGGTTAGGGTTGAGGGTTGAGGTGAAGTTTACGGTTTCAGGAAGTTCAACTGCGCACGATGACCCCAGCACGAGGGCATGCAACTACAGTGACGACGATTGGAACTGGCATTCATGCTTCACAAGCCAGGCCAGGTTGATACTGTAGTAAGCTAACTGTGTCCTTGCTACGACTAGGTCGTCGCAGATTTTCTTTCGTTGGTTTTGCCAACAGATCGGTTTTAGCTCAAGGAGCAACATCACCAACCAGACACTACTGCACATATTTCGTTATTGCCATTAATGCATGCCATATATAAAGCTCTTCAGCAGCTCGTGCCTGGTTATGTACATTGATGTGCTCTTCGACTATGTAGTGTTTTATTCCTTGTTGTTGATGGTGTCGTTCGCTGTGACTCATGGGGCCTTTGTCATTGAGCATGCTGGCTACGAATGAATAAGCATGTATGTACCCGCTGAGCCCTGCCTATTTCATAAGTGGGTGCAGCAGGTATCCAGCCATGATGCCCAGGGCACTCACTAAGCCCGTAAGCCTTAAACAGAGCTGAAAGTCTACTGCCCATGATTTAAAGCCCCGGCCCCAGCGTCACAGGTGCATGAGTTTGAAGTGCTCCCTTTGAGCAACAGACAGAATCCAGGGGTCGGGGTTTACACGACAAAGCATTGCAAGCTATACCGGCTCCTGAGATTCAACAGATCCCAGAAAGGTCCAGCCCAAACACCCTAAACAGTCTAAGTTTCACAGGCTTCGCCAAGCCCAAGAACCCTAACCCTGAACCCAAGGCCCTCAAGAAAGCTTTTAACATTCGAAACCTTGCGAATCTTTGTCAAATCCTTCCAAAACCAGTGTACGCACTCTCTTAAAGGCAGTCTACATCTTTCTGAAACCTTCTCAGACCATTATTAGCCCTGAAGCCCTCGAAGCCCTTGGAGAACCTTCCAAGAAACCCTTGTCATATCGTTGATCCTAAACCGTAAAGCCAATCCCTGAAAAAATCCTTAGAAACGAATTGACGAGCCGACCAAACATCTTGAATGTCTGAGAGTCGAGACAAGAAACCCTGCGTCGTTGCGGCTCTTGCAGAGGGCGTTAATAGGTTTCTCTATGTCTGCTAGAGCTCTGCGCATGCACTTTTTTTGGTAGGTTTCATTATCTGTTTCATTAGTGCTCTTACCCGGTTGTTTAATCTGGAGGATTTCTAAGGGGCTTGAAGTCGTTGGTGGTTGGTGGTACACTTAGACTTCTTTCAAGGTGGCCAAGCCACTATTGAGAGGTTCAGCGCAGAAAACGTGTGTATGCAGTGCAGTTTAGAATCCTAGGCCCGTTTTTCTGTCGACACGACCCGGAAGCGAGATGCGAACCCAGGAAATGAATTAAGCACCTGAAGCACCTTGAACCTGATAATCTGAGAATCCAACACCCAAGCCAAAGCAATGAGGTGATCAACAAGGCCAGGAACCTTGACGTCCAGCGGTGGGGCTGCGAACTGCTGAGGTGCATCACGCAGACGCAGTAGTAGTTTGCAAGAATCTTGACAGTGATGATATCACATTTGCGGTGTTTAGGACATGATTGGATTTGGATTGTATGCCATGTAGTTGAAGTCTTCTTGCAGCGGCTTGGGGGATAGCAAACCCCTCGCATGAAACTTGGCTACCTGAACCAGAATTCACGGCCCCCGCGCTTAACCCGAAGCCCTACAACCATTAATTGCACGTGGCTCTTTGCTGGAGGGGTTACCTCTCACGGCTCCTGTTTCACCAGGCGCGAGCATCCCATTGCCGGATCCGAAGCTTTCAATTCGCAGTGAATTTAAGGGTTTAGGGTCTAGGGCCTAGGGCCTAGGGTTTAGAGTGGCCCGACGGAAAACATGGGATGCTCGCTGTAGATAGAGCAACAGAGTTTCACCACCCGGCAGCAGATTGACCGAGTGGCGGGAAGGCAAACCTCCAGGTCACATTGCTGAACTCATGCCCCCTGCCGCAAGAGTCTGTGTATACTTGCCATATCTAGCCATCCGACTTGAGTTCACACGATTGTACCTAGCCACCACCTACCGGCTAGACCTTACATGGCTTCCATTCAGTTTAGCCCTGTTTGAAGCGTGCGAAGCGGGTCCTGGCAATCTTTCCAAGTTGTCGGTATGATGCAAGTTGGGGTTTGAGCTACGCTGCCAACCCCAGAAATCGTCAGGCACAAGCCCCCAGAAACAATTACGGGATGACAGAAGCCCCCGAGTAAAGTCATCGTCGGGGATATCGTGGGCCTTGGTCTTTACACTTCACGATCGCAGCATTGGCTCTGTGACATCGGTTCCCCCCAGCTCCTGGGAGTGCAGGGGCCGGATGTCGCGAGAAAAGACATGCCGTTAGCAATCAGAGATCCATGGCTTATTCTGAGTTGGGCTTTCAGGGTCTTGGGTTATAGGGTTGACAGGTTTCTCCTATCTTTTGTACTGTGCAAGCAGTCTTCCATTGAATCATGTGGCCGCTCTTTTCGGACTCTGCTGAAGCTTGAAGTTTGTTTAGCAACGCAAGAAGGTGTGCGAGACTAAGAAAATCTTGCGAAGCTGTCAACCCAAATTCATGAGTCGTACACGTGAGGCCAGAAACTCTAAACGCACAGCGAATGAACGGCCACGGATGTTTCATGCTGGGCTTCACGAATCCCACAGTGGACCCCAGGATCCCATCATCGTGGCGGAAATCTGACATGCAGGCCGGATGAGTCGGAAGCCTGTTTTGAATCGTGGTACAGTATGTGCTGACGTGTTGTCATGTGCCCTACTTGCGTCTCTCTTAGAGTCTTAGGGAGCAAGCGAGACAGTCGGGGCATTTGCCGTAAGGGTTGGCTCGGACAACGGAAATAGGCTGCTGGAGTAATTATGCACTCTCAGAAAAGCTGCTTGCACCCTGAGTCCTGGGTCTTCGTATGTTCACGCACGCATATACTAGAAGCATACAATGCATATTTGATGATAAGTCAACACCTACTTACTCGTATATTTCACAAGCATACAGACACACACACACACACACACACATTCACAGATCTCGCTCTCGCCCTCGCGTCGCTTTCGTTCTTGCTCGCTCCCTCTCTCTCTCTCTCTCTCTCTCGTTTTCTCTTTCCTCGCTCTCTTTCGTTCTCACTCTCTTCTGTCCTCGCGTTGTTTGATCTCTCTCGCTCTCTTTTGATCTCTCTCTCTCTCTCTCTATCCCTCTCTCTCTCTCTCTCTCTGTCTCTCTCCCTCCCTCCCTCCCTCCCTCCCTCGCTCTCTCTCTCTCTCTCTCTCTCTCTCTTTCTCTCTCTGTCTCTCTTTCTACCTCTACTTGATGCGCACACACACACACAAATTTCGTGACCGTTATGATGCGAACAGTTTTCTAGTGGCTAGCAGCAGTATTTCCAGCATCGCCTTGTCTCCGACAGGATTGGCTTTCGGTGGTCCGTCGAGGCACGAGACGAGGCCGTAATTTCAACAAGGATGTGCCAGCAGTCCGAAGGCTTAGAGTTCGTTGACCGTCTGCAGTCTTCGAGTCCTGAAGCAAGACTATGGCAAATGCTGCGAGTCTTGTAGTGGAAGTACATGGGGTCGTGATGATGAAGCTGATGATGGTGATGACAGACCACAACGCCTACGGTCAAAGCCATCATCAGCACCGAAGTCAGTATAGCCATGGCGATTGGCCATCATATTCATCGTTCTATCACGGGCAACAACAACGTAAAAACCATAAATCACTCCTGGTTCTCATCCTAGTCTTACTCTTACTCTTGCTCCCTGCCGCTGCTGCTGCTGCTGCTGCGACGATGCCGATGCTACAGAACCAAGCAAGAGCAATATTTTCACAGCAAGAGAGTGAGAGGGAGAGAGAGAGATGTTTGTGTGTGTGTGTGTAAAGTCATGGGACTTAAGAAGACAGAGACACGGAAACAGAGCAAGGACACGCACACAGAGCAAGGACGACCGAGTTGAAGATGAAGCCCACGACAGCGACGACGACCTTGACGACAAAAGTGTTTCCGTGATAGCACGAGAAGCCTTGCAGATCTGCAGCATGTTCATTTAGTCGTGATACACAGCATGCCAAACAATAGCCGTGGACCCCGGGAGCGCCACTCGAAGCCAGGGATTCCGGGAGGGGATTCCGGGCCGTGTCCGTGTCCCAACCGCGCTGTTCAGGCTGCCAAGCTGACCGAAGTGAGGAAGCTTGGCTCACCCCGGCTTGGTGGTGGTGACATCTTCGCATGCCAAAAAAGCGAGGCCACGGCGCACTTGTTGCGAGCTTGGGGCCGGGCCCCTGAGTTCCCTGGCCCTAAACCTTTCAACCCCCTGAACCCTAAAGTCCGGCAGTGCTCCGTGCAACTTCGCGTTCTGCTCTTTCGAGCGGTAGGGGGGAGGCAAGTACCGAGCCTTCGACATGAAGGCAGCTTGTCATTGACCCAAGAGCGGGAGATGCGAAGTCTCAGGCTCAAACTAGGCAGGAACTTGATATGAAACACTTGGGATCTTGATTCACGTTAGAAGCTAGACATTGCGTCCGCAGCTGTTCCATAGCGAGACCGGTCGCGGCGGCCCACTTCTGGGTAGCGGTCCAGCCGTGCCGATTGCCAGTTCTTTCGAAGATTGTTGGTCCATCGGCACAGCTGCCACGCCCGCCCCAACCTTAATGCCTGCAGCGGCAGCCCACAGATGCAAAGTCGCGCGTGCTTTGCTCGAGCCGTCGTCTCAGATACACTTGGCGCGTAGCCTCAGCTGGCACCTGCTAGCGAGATATTCATTGGTTTTGGCAAGCATGATGGCAGCTCTTGGTAGGTCCGGAATGCTGTATCCGCCTGGGAGTATTAGAGGAATGGGCCTGTGAGTCGTTCTTCTTTTTCCAGGCCTCCAAAGCTCAGTCTCAGCCATGCTGCTGCTTGGGCCATCTTGATCTAGCCCTGACACTTTGACATGCACCCCTACATAAAGCTGGACTGTAGCAATCACATGGCACGGCCCGGATTCAGCTGCAATCTTTCATGTGCAGCGGCCATGGTAGTGCCGGAGGTGCCCGGCGCCTCCTGAAAGCATGCAGCTAGCAGTGAGCTGATGGTAGCTCCGTCCGGCACATGGCAGGAAGGCGAAAGCATGATGCTGATCGGGCCAGCTTGAAGTACCAGTAGCTTGCAAATGCTGCAGCTTGAATCAGCTTAACAGAGCTCCGTGGACCGTAGCAGTAGCCACAGCTTGTATTGTTGAGAGAGTCTTTGCTTTCAGCCACCCTGTGCTGGCAAACCTGGACGCGCATGCATCACGAAGCCAGCTGCTCGCGGCATCTACGATGTGTGCTGCTCCGTGTCCACCAAGAATGTTTTGCCATGTGGAGCTATTGCCAGCCTCAGCCGCCTCTCGTTTTTTGTGAAGACCTCCCACCAGGTAGTCATCCCCGGCTTGATCTTGCTGGAGGGTTGTTCGGGCTGAGACGGGCCGCTATGTTGGCTTCCCGCACGATCACGGCTCTTTCAAGTGAATCACTCAGAGCCGTCAGAGGCCTCCGGAACGGTCCAGCCAAAGTTCGCATGAATCTGCGATGGTGCTTTGATGCCTGCTCGACTTTTGTTTCCTCGTCGATGGCACATCTGCCGCTCCTGAGTGCCGTGCATGATCTCCATAGCAGGCCCGCTAATGCAACACAATTATGACATGTTGGGCAGTTTCACATATCTTACATACTCGCGAAACTCGTCTCGATGACCAGCAACATGCACCAAGTATGCTATCTCGATGGGTCGCTTGATCGTAAGATGTTGGTCTGCGTGGGCGCTGCTTCACTTGCATGTGCATGACACGTGCGCCTTGTGCACAGCATGTGTGTTGCCATGGCTGGTTGGTCGAACGCTGGTTGGTCGAACCAGGGCACCTCGGTGTTTGCAGGAGCACGTGGCGGCTCGCACCAGGAAAAAACTGCCAAAACGCGTGATGGCGACAGGTGCCACGGTTCGCACGGAAAAGCTTGTTCCCATCGACATGCTGCGCATGTGCATCGTAGCAGCAGCTGAGCAACGAACACAGAAGGAACATTGACTTCGAGGTGCTTCAAGATGCATGCAGATGTCCATCCAGCCTGCACCGTTCGAGTGAGCTCGCGCACTTGCGGTTTGGAAGAGGGACTTCCTGCCTGCAGCGGCTGCAAAGCTTCAACTCGGATGCACGTTGATTTGGCTGGGACCGTGGAAGCACCAATCACTTTTGTCGAATTTGTTGTCCCCTTCCGCCTCGCCAATCGAAACCGAAAGTTCGCACGATATAAGCCAATGGAGCTTGTTCCAAGAACCTGCAAGCATTGGTGCTAACAGTTGCACGTCCGCCCACTTCTGCGTAGTGGTCCAGCATGCCTCCCTGTTGCCGGTGTTTTGGGATCAGACATCTCCCTAATCCCAATCCCCGCAGAGGCAACCCACAAATGCGAAATCGTGCTCGCTCGGCCTGTGCCGACGCACTTGTGGCACGTGGTAGCAGTGGTAGCTGAGTATTGTTTGATTCTGGCATAGATTGCGATGGCTCCAGAATTCTGTAGGTGCGACGGAGTGTTAGAATGAAAGGCTACGGCTCTGCCCCGGTGAGTGAAAGGAAGCCGTCGCAGGGCCCGAGCCCAGCTGCGGTCAGGCCAACGAAGAGCCATGCGTGAAGTACGAAGAACTTGCGAACGCTGTAGTTTTGACAAGCGGCCCAAGGCGGAGCTGCGCGCAGCTGCAGCCTGTAGTGTTGAAAGAGGCTTTGTGTTGAGCCACCCGGTTCTTGTGCTCCTCGTCGTGCATGCATCTAGAAGAAAGAGTCTTGTTGCTGTTCCGCGTGAGTCAGAGCAGGTTGCCCCATAAAGATTCTTGATTCTTGCCAGTGTCAACCACAGCTTGTCCAGCCCGTCTTCTGGAAAAGCGGAACAACGAGACCTTCAGGCTGTCATTCTGGGCTGATTGGTTGGAAGGCCGTGTTGGCTGAGGCAAGCGGATATAGTATGCTGGTTCCCAGCGAGACCACAGCTCTTTCAAGTCATTCACTCGTCAGTGACTGCCGGAACGGTCTGGCCGCCTAGCCTCATTCAGCCCGCAGCTACGACAGCTCCGATGGTGATCTAACGGCTGCTCGACTTTCGTTTCCCGGTGGATGACCTGTTTGCCACTGCCGCTTCTGAGTGCCGTGCATGCCCTCCAAAGTAGGCCTTTGGTGCATCACAAGTGTGAGATCTCGTGCAGCTCACAAAGGATACATGTTCTCCCATTTCGTCTTGCTGGCAGTGCATACATGCCGCTTTGGTGGGTCGCTTGATCGTAAGACTGTAAGTCTTGGTCTGCTAGGTCGCATTGCTTCACATTCATGCGCATGCCATGTGCGCCTTGTGCACAGCATTCTCCCTGCCATGGCAAGTCAGGCTAGTGTTTTGAACAATTGCAGCGTGGTGTACGGCTCGCACCAAGGAGAACTGCCTGAACACGTAGTTGCGACAAGTGCAATTGTTCGCATCAAGAAGCTTGTTCCCATGGACATGTTGCTCTTGTACATTGTAGCATCAGCTGAGCATCAAAACCAGAAGAACACTTTGCCTCGGAGGTGCTTCTTCACGATGCATGCAGATGTCATTCCACCCTGCTCCGTGGGAGCCTGCACTTGGCGTTCGGAACGTGGAAGTCCTGCATGCAACGGCTGCAAAGCGTGTGCATTGATTTGATTGGGACGGTGGCAGCACATACATTCCGTGAAGTTGTTGTCCCTTTCCACCTCGCTCATCGAAGCCCAAGGTTACACGATGCCAGCGAGGCTTGCACCTAACCCAAGCGCCCCAGCAGCAACCGACGGATTCCAAGTCGCAGGTGCTTTGTTCGAGTGGCCGTCTCAGATGCACTTGGCGCGAAGCCTAAGCTGGCACCTGCTGGCCGAGTATTCCTTTGTTTTGGCAAGGGCGAAGACAGGACTTGCTAGGCCCGGAATGATGTATCTACTTCGGAGTGCTAGAGGGGGCTCCAGCTGTGCCTCTTTGAGTCTTGCTGCTTTCTCCGGCCGCCACAGCTGAGTCTTTTCCATGCTGCTGTCTGGGCCATCTTGACGTAGCCCTGACACGCCGACAGGCACCCCCCCGCATGAAGCTGAATGGTGGCAGTCGCTTGGCACGGTTTCGCGTCAAGCCTGCATGTGCAGAGGCAGCGGCCATGCCGAAGGTGCCCCGTGACCCCTGAAAGCAGGCAGCTACCAGTGAGCTGATGTTAGTTCTGTTCGACACATGGCAGGAACGCGAAAGCATGATGCTGATCGCGCCATGTTTGAGATACCGACAGCCTGAGGCCTGAACACTGCAGTTCGGGCAAGCGGAGCTTGACCTAGCTGGAGCTTGTAGTGTTCAAAGAGTCTCCGCGTTCAGCCACAATGTGCTTGCACTCCTGGTTGTGCATGCATCACGAAGCCAGCGGCTTTGCTGTTCCGTGTCTACCAGAGTGGCTTGCTGCTGCATGGAGCTATGGCCAGCTTCAGCCACCACACGACTTTCCGAACAAATGATACAGTCTTCCCGGGCTTGATATTTGTTGGAAGTTTGTTTTGGCTGCGACAGGCCACCATGTTGGCTCCCGGTGAGACCACGGCTTTGTCAAAGGAATCACTCAAAGTCGCCGGTGGTCTCCGGAAAAGTCCAGGCGAATTCAGCTCCCTCTCGACATTCGTTCCTTGTCGATGGCATGTCTGTCACTGCATGCCCTTGGCAGCCCAAGATTGCATCATAGTGCCACGGTTCATTCAATTGTCGGCAATGCAGTCCGAAGCCGTGCAACCAGTTGGGTCTTGGATGTAGGATGATCTTCCTGGTTAGGCTAGCTGCATGTGCACTGCGATACCGAGAACTGCCGCCCGCCAACCGGCGCAGTGGAGCTTCTCCATGTCGATCTACCAGATCCAGATTCAGCTTCATGCAGCGGTGCGTGTCGGCGTGTCAGGGCTAGATGGTAGCAGTCGGATGGCCCGGTTTCGGCTGAAGTCTGCATGTGCAGAGGCAGCGACAATGCCGAAGGTGCCCCAGTGCCCCCTGAAAGCAGGCAGCTACCAAGGAGCTGATGGTAGCTCCGTCCGACGCATGGCAGGTGGTCGGGCCATGCTTAAATTGCCAATACCCCGCAAATGTTGTAGCTTAGCAGAGCTTAGTGTACTGTAGCCGCAGCTTGTAATGTTGAAGGAGTTTCTGCTTTCAACCACCCTGTGCTGGCACACCTGGTCGCGCATGCATCAAGAAGCCAGCTGCTCGCGACATCTGCTCCGCTTCCACCAAGAGTGGCTTGCCGTTTGAAGCTTTTGTCAGCTTCAGCCGCTGCTCATTTTTTCGCACAGATCTTGCGGCTCCAAACAGCCCAAAGTAGGTAGCATTTGTAGACTTTAGACCCCAAAGTAGGTACTATTTGTATGCTTGGAGCCCTAGGGAGGGGAGTAAGGATGCCTCCGGGCAGTCGTCCTGGGCTTGATCATTTTGGAGAGTTGTTTTGGCTGAGACAGGCCGCCATGTTGGCTCCTCATGCGAAAGCCACCTGAGCCAATGAATCACTGAGAGTGGACAGTGCCTCCGAGAGGGTCCAGCCGAATTCAGCGTGAATCTACGATGCTGCTTTGATGCCGGCTCTACTTTCGCGTCCTTGTCGATGGCAGGGCTGCCGCTGCCACTTCTGAGTGCCGTGCGTGCCCTCAACAGCCCGAGACTGCCTCATACTGCCACGGCTCATTCAAATATCGGCAACGCAGTCCGAAGCCGTGCAACCGGTTGAGTCTTGGATGTAGGGTGTTCTTCCTGGTGGCTGCATGTGCACTGTGGTACCGGGGACTGCCCGCCAGTCGGTGTGATGTGAGGAGCCTTCGCGGTGGTGCTTTTCTTAGTTCGACCAGAGGAGCTGCAGCCATACCGCCTGAGAGGTTTTTGCCTCAGGTCATTGTCACAAAGCGGAAGTTGGAGCCTGTGGACCTGCTCTTGTGCTTTTGCTCCCACCCTGAAGCCATTGGACCTGCGTACCGCCAGCTTGCCATCAGAAAGGCTCGTGTGACACTTGTCGGCTTTTCGGTGGGTTAGGTCTTTGGTAGATCTCACCTCACTTTCTGATCCGCTCCGATGCGCAAGATGTCCATGCGACACTGGATTCAGACTTTGAGGCATGCGCATGAACAGTGCCGGGGCAGCCGGGGTAGAACAGAGTTCGTTAGGATGCAGCCCCCGCAAGAACTTGCTGATGCTGGTTCCCTGGTCACGCCCAGGTGCTGACTCGCCTTACCCATGTGCTTCCCGTTCTGGCACAGCCAACAAGGGCAACTCTTCCTGTGAGCGTCAAGAAGAAAGTCTGCTGAGGCAGGAGAAGCGAAGCTTCCCAACTTGCTTTGCCGGAACCCAAGTCGCAGGTGCTTTGTTCGAGTGGCCGTCTCAGTTGCACTTGGCGCGAAGCCTAAGCTGGCACCTGCTGGCCGAGTATTCCTTTGTTTTGGCAAGGGCGAAGACAGGACTTGCTAGGCCCGGAATGATGTATCTACTTCGGAGTGCTAGAGGGGGCTCCAGCTGTGCCTCTTTGAGTCTTGCTGCTTTCTCCGGCCGACACAGCTGAGTCTTTTCCATGCTGCTGTCTGGGCCATCTTGACGTAGCCCTGACACGCCGACATGCACCCCCCGCATGAAGCTGAATGGTGGCAGTTGCACGGCACGGTTTCGCGTCAAGCCTACATGTGCAGAGGCAGCGGCCATGCCGAAGGTGGACCGTGCCCCTTGAAAGCAAGCAGCTACCAGGTTGTTGATGGTAGCTCCGTCCGACGCATGGCAGGTAGTGGGGCCATGCTTAAACTACCAATACCCTGCAACTGTTACAGCTTAGCAGAGCTCAGCGTACTGTAGCCGCAGCTTGTAGTGTTGAAGGAGTTTCTGCTTTCAGCCACCCTGTGCTGGCACACCTGGTCGCACATGCGTCAAGAAGCCAGCTGCTCGCGGCATCCACGATGTGTGCTGATCCGCGTCTTCCAAGAACGACCTTCCCTGTGAAGATATCGCGAGCTTCAGCCGCCGCTCGTCCACAGCGTCTCTTGGACCAAAGGAGTAAGAATGTCTCCAGGCAATCGTCCCGGGCTTGATCATGTTGGAGTCTTGTTTTGGCTGAGGCAGGCTGCTACGTTGGCTCCCCGCATGACCACGGATCTTGCACGTGAATTACTCAGACTGGCGGCCCAGGGCGGCCCAGGCAAATTCAGCATGAAGCTACGATGGTACTCTCACGGCTGCTCGAGACACGTTTCCTTGCCAATGGCACATCTGTCACTGCCGCTTCTAAGTGCCGTGCATGCCGTCCAAGGGAGACATGTTAGTGACTGTTAGTGCATTAGTGACAACTCGGTCAGTTTCACAACGGCTACATACTCGCCCATTTCGTGTTGCTGGCAGTGCATACATGATACCTCGATGGATCGCTTGATCGTAAGATGTTGGTCTGCGTGGGTGCTGCTTCACTTGCATGTGCATGACACGTGTGCCTCGTTCACAGCATGTGTGTTGCCATGGCTAGTTGGTCGAACCAGGGCACCTAAGTGTTTGCAGGAGCACGTGGCGGCTCGCACCAGGAAAAAACTGCCAAAACGCGTGATGGCGACAGGTGCCACGGTTCGCACGGAAAAGCTTGTTCCCATCGACATGCTGCGCATGTGCATCGTAGCAGCAGCTGAGCAACGAACACAGAAGAAACATTGACTTCGAGGTGCTTCAAGATGCATGCAGATGTCCATCCAGCCTGCGCCGTTCGAGTGAGCTCGCGCACTTGCGGTTTGGAAGAGGGACTTCCTGCCTGCAGCGGCTGCAAAGCTTCAACTCGGATGCACGTTGATTTGGCTGGGACCGTGGAAGCACCAATCACTTTTGTCGAATTTGTTGTCCCCTTCCGCCTCGCCAATCGAAACCGAAAGTTCGCACGATATAAGCCAATGGAGCTTGTTCCAAGAACCTGCAAGCATTGGTGCTAACAGTTGCACGTCCGCCCACTTCTGCGTAGTGGTCCAGCATGCCTCCCTGTTGCCGGTGTTTTGGGATCAGACATCTCCCTAATCCCAATCCCCGCAGAGGCAACCCACAAATGCGAAATCGTGCTCGCTCGGCCTGTGCCGACGCACTTGTGGCACGTGGTAGCAGTGGTAGCTGAGTATTGTTTGATTCTGGCATAGATTGCGATGGCTCCAGAATTCTGTAGGTGCGACGGAGTGTTAGAATGAAAGGCTACGGCTCTGCCCCGGTGAGTGAAAGGAAGCCGTCGCAGGGCCCGAGCCCAGCTGCGGTCAGGCCAACGAAGAGCCATGCGTGAAGTACGAAGAACCTGCGAACGCTGTAGTTTTGACAAGCGGCCCAAGGCGGAGCTGCGCGCAGCTGCAGCCTGTAGTGTTGAAAGAGGCTTTGTGTTGAGCCACCCGGTTCTGGTGCTCCTCGTCGTGCATGCATCTAGAAGAAAGAGTCTTGTTGCTGTTCCGCGTGAGTCAGAGCAGGTTGCCCCATAAAGATTCTTGCCAGTGTCAACCACAGCTTGTCCAGCCCGTCTTCTGGAAAAGCGGAACAACGAGACCTTCAGGCTGTCATTCTGGGCTGATTGGTTGGAAGGCCGTGTTGGCTGAGGCAAGCGGATATAGTATGCTGGTTCCCAGCGAGACCACAGCTCTTTCAAGTCATTCACTCGTCAGTGACTGCCGGAACGTTCTGGCCGCCTAGCCTCATTCAGCCTGCAGCTACGACAGCTCCGATGGTGATCTAACGGCTGCTCGACTTTCGTTTCCCGGTGGATGACCTGTTTGCCACTGCCGCTTCTGAGTGCCGTGCATGCCCTCCAAAGTAGGCCTTTGGTGCATCACAAGTGTGAGATCTCGTGCAGCTCACAAAGGATACATGTTCTCCCATTTCGTCTTGCTGGCAGTGCATACATGCCGCTTTGGTGGGTCGCTTGATCGTAAGACTGTAAGTCTTGGTCTGCTAGGTCGCATTGCTTCACATTCATGCGCATGCCATGTGCGCCTTGTGCACAGCATTCTCCCTGCCATGGCAAGTCAGGCTAGTGTTTTGAACAATTGCAGCGTGGTGTACGGCTCGCACCAAGGAGAACTGCCTGAACACGTAGTTGCGACAAGTGCAATTGTTCGCATCAAGAAGCTTGTTCCCATGGACATGTTGCTCTTGTACATTGTAGCATCAGCTGAGCATCAAAACCAGAAGAACACTTTGCCTCGGAGGTGCTTCTTCACGATGCATGCAGATGTCATTCCACCCTGCTCCGTGGGAGCCTGCACTTGGCGTTCGGAACGTGGAAGTCCTGCATGCAACGGCTGCAAAGCGTGTGCATTGATTTGATTGGGACGGTGGCAGCACATACATTCCGTGAAGTTGTTGTCCCTTTCCACCTCGCTCATCGAAGCCCAAGGTTACACGATGCCAGCGAGGCTTGCACCTAACCCAAGCGCCCCAGCAGCAACCGACGGATTCCAAGTCGCAGGTGCTTTGTTCGAGTGGCCGTCTCAGATGCACTTGGCGCGAAGCCTAAGCTGGCACCTGCTGGCCGAGTATTCCTTTGTTTTGGCAAGGGCGAAGACAGGACTTGCTAGGCCCGGAATGATGTATTTACTTCGGAGTGCTAGAGGGGGCTCCAGCTGTGCCTCTTTGAGTCTTGCTGCTTTCTCCGGCCGCCACAGCTGAGTCTTTTCCATGCTGCTGTCTGGGCCATCTTGACGTAGCCCTGACACGCCGACAGGCACCCCCCCGCATGAAGCTGAATGGTGGCAGTCGCTTGGCACGGTTTCGCGTCAAGCCTGCATGTGCAGAGGCAGCGGCCATGCCGAAGGTGCCCCGTGACCCCTGAAAGCAGGCAGCTACCAGTGAGCTGATGTTAGTTCTGTTCGACACATGGCAGGAACGCGAAAGCATGATGCTGATCGCGCCATGTTTGAGATACCGACAGCCTGAGGCCTGAACACTGCAGTTCGGGCAAGCGGAGCTTGACCTAGCTGGAGCTTGTAGTGTTCAAAGAGTCTCCGCGTTCAGCCACAATGTGCTTGCACTCCTGGTTGTGCATGCATCACGAAGCCAGCGGCTTTGCTGTTCCGTGTCTACCAGAGTGGCTTGCTGCTGCATGGAGCTATGGCCAGCTTCAGCCACCACACGACTTTCCGAACAAATGATACAGTCTTCCCGGGCTTGATATTTGTTGGAAGTTTGTTTTGGCTGCGACAGGCCACCATGTTGGCTCCCGGTGAGACCACGGCTTTGTCAAAGGAATCACTCAAAGTCGCCGGTGGTCTCCGGAAAAGTCCAGGCGAATTCAGCTCCCTCTCGACATTCGTTCCTTGTCGATGGCATGTCTGTCACTGCATGCCCTTGGCAGCCCAAGATTGCATCATAGTGCCACGGTTCATTCAATTGTCGGCAATGCAGTCCGAAGCCGTACAACCAGTTGGGTCTTGGATGTAGGATGATCTTCCTGGTTAGGCTAGCTGCATGTGCACTGCGATACCGAGAACTGCCGCCCGCCAACCGGCGCAGTGGAGCTTCTCCATGTCGATCTACCAGATCCAGATTCAGCTTCATGCAGCGGTGAGTGTCGGCGTGTCAGGGCTAGATGGTAGCAGTCGGATGGCCCGGTTTCGGCTGAAGTCTGCATGTGCAGAGGCAGCGACAATGCCGAAGGTGCCCCAGTGCCCCCTGAAAGCAGGCAGCTACCAAGGAGCTGATGGTAGCTCCGTCCGACGCATGGCAGGTGGTCGGGCCATGCTTAAATTGCCAATACCTCGCAAATGTTGTAGCTTAGCAGAGCTTAGTGTACTGTAGCCGCAGCTTGTAATGTTGAAGGAGTTTCTGCTTTCAACCACCCTGTGCTGGCACACCTGGTCGCGCATGCATCAAGAAGCCAGCTGCTCGCGACATCTGCTCCGCTTCCACCAAGAGTGGCTTGCCGTTTGAAGCTTTTGTCAGCTTCAGCCGCTGCTCATTTTTTCGCACAGATCTTGCGGCTCCAAACAGCCCAAAGTAGGTAGCATTTGTACACTTTAGACCCCAAAGTAGGTACTATTTGTATGCTTGGAGCCCTAGGGAGGGGAGTAAGGATGCCTCCGGGCAGTCGTCCTGGGCTTGATCATTTTGGAGAGTTGTTTTGGCTGAGACAGGCCGCCATGTTGGCTCCTCATGCGAAAGCCACCTGAGCCAATGAATCACTGAGAGTCGACAGTGCCTCCGAGAGGGTCCAGCCGAATTCAGCGTGAATCTACGATGCTGCTTTGATGCCGGCTCTACTTTCGCGTCCTTGTCGATGGCAGGGCTGCCGCTGCCACTTCTGAGTGCCGTGCGTGCCCTCAACAGCCCGAGACTGCCTCATACTGCCACGGCTCATTCAAATATCGGCAACGCAGTCCGAAGCCGTGCAACCGGTTGAGTCTTGGATGTAGGGTGTTCTTCCTGGTGGCTGCATGTGCACTGTGGTACCGGGGACTGCCCGCCAGTCGGTGTGATGTGAGGAGCCTTCGCGGTGGTGCTTTTCTTAGTTCGACCAGAGGAGCTGCAGCCATACCGCCTGAGAGGTTTTTGCCTCAGGTCCTTGTCACAAAGCGGAAGTTGGAGCCTGTGGACCTGCTCTTGTGCTTTTGCTCCCACCCTGAAGCCATTGGACCTGCGTACCGCCAGCTTGCCATCAGAAAGGCTCGTGTGACACTTGTCGGCTTTTCGGTGAGTTAGGTCTTTGGTAGATCTCACCTCACTTTCTGATCCGCTCCGATGCGCAAGATGTCCATGCGACACTGGATTCAGACTTTGAGGCATGCGCATGAACAGTGCCGGGGCAGCCGGGGTAGAACAGAGTTCGTTAGGATGCAGCCCCCGCAAGAACTTGCTGATGCTGGTTCCCTGGTCACGCCCAGGTGCTGACTCGCCTTACCCATGTGCTTCCCCTTCTGGCACAGCCAACAAGGGCAACTCTTCCTGTGAGCGTCAAGAAGAAAGTCTGCTGAGGCAGGAGAAGCGAAGCTTCCCAATGTGCTTTGCCGGAACCCCGGAAGACTGGCCTCACTATCCGTGCTGCAGCAGCGGCATGACAGGAGAATGAGGTGCTTAGCGGACCTTGACACCTTGGAAATTGCGGTATGATGCTTCTGCAGAAAAGAAAAGCTCATGACCATCATGTGCCCCATGCGGCAATTGTGCCCGCGGAACTCACGGCATAATCGCATTTCAAGTCTCCCTGCAGCCGCACACAAAGCAGAAACGGTACCTCATATGATGTCGTTTGCAGTGCTACTTGTACTTTCTGGCCGGTGATAGTACCGAAGTTACAGACTGAGTGTGCGCTGAGTGCACGGTGCTCGCAGTTATTCCCCAGATCTGCGGTTTACATGCGACCGAAGCGCCAGGCATGTCGCAGTTTTGTTTGAAAGGTGGCTTTCAGTTTGCACCTATTGCAGTGGTACGCTGCCGGCAGGCAACCTTGACATTGCGCTCGGAAGCCACCGTAACCCGAGATATTCCTTAGTTTAGGACATAGCATGTTGGATTCAGTCGCACGATGGGGTCTGGGGAGCAGCATGCGGTGCAGGGCCCTGCCCAGCATGTCCGTTGGACAAAGATCTCCACGAAGGCGATCGTGGGTAGTGCTGAGACAACATCGCATGGGTGTGTATTTCACTCGCACAGCACACTTTTGCCAACCTCGGTGATGCGAACAGGCACTGCAGCTTCGGCGTCCGGACTTGTCTGCGATTGTCCGTAGTGCCTTGCATTTGTGTTTCGTCAGCTCGACGCTCCTCCTCGTCCGCTTCTCGCAAGAGGGCCGTGAGGAGGAAGGAAGCCTTGGTTGCAGAAAGTGCCGCGTAGCCTATTCAGCGTGAAGACCGGTGGTCTTGACGAGCTCGTTTTTTGGCAAGCTGTGTCGCCATCGGATGACACTTGTGTCGGCTCCATTGATCAGTCAGTTGGCCGTATTGAAAACGATGCAACTCTAATTCCGTTTGATTTCGTGCTCGAGCGCACCAAGCCACAGCCGTGAAACGATGCACATCGCCGCAGTCTCGCAACGGAATGTTTTGGCACGGGCACGTCCATGCCTACTGTAAGCCATATTGCGTAGACCCGCATGTTCAGCATTGTTTCTGCAGCCGCCTTTGTGGGCGGCATGGAGTAGGAGGTGCCGGGACAAGTGTCGGAACCGCTTTGTTGGCACACGGGGTGATTGTGCACAGCTAAGTCTCTGATTGGTCGGCTTTATCGGGTAGCACGGAAAGCTTCATGCTGCAATCATCGGTGTTGAAGGGACGTGGCAGAAGCCTTTGTGCAGGCTCCAAGCCGTTTGGAAGCTCATACTACGAATTTTTTGAATATTGCATAGAGAATCATAGCCATAGGGCTCGCACTCCCGATGGGTGTGAAGGATACATCTCAAGGGGCCTGTGGAGTTCGTGGATACTGAAACCATGTAAGCTCAATTCCAGGGCACCGAGTCCACTCGTCTCAAGACTTGCTGTCATCCTGCAGCCTCGGCTCTGATGGGTGTGGGGTTTGGGGTTTAGGGGACGTCCGGTGCTCAGCACCACTCCGAAGACGCCCAGTCATGCCTGCGCGGATGCACTTGCCCGGTTGCCTGTGCTGGCATCTGCTGGCCGAGTGCCAATTGTTTGGCAGATTCTGCAAGTTGTGCATGCCTCGGAGTGTTATTGGGAAATTGGGAGAAGCGGTTCCTCCGCCACTCTGGCTCTGAGTCCTTTTGTTTTCTCCGGGCCGCCACAGCTTGGTGACCACCCTGTCGTTGCGTTGCTGATCTAACCTTGTGAAGCTCCGTGACCCACACAGCCCAGGCATGACGCGCACAGGGACTGACAGCTTGAGGGCAGGCCATGCAAACAAAAGCGACATGGCCACTGTCCGTGTGTTCGACTTCTCACAGCTGCAGAGTCGAAAGCCTCGCGCCAATTGCCTGCGGCAATCAGCCACGAGTCAGTGAGCTGGTGCTAGCTCCAACCGACACGTGGCAGACGGGTGGGAGCATGATGTTGGTCGGGCCACTCCTGAGGAATCTTTAGTATGCAAGGGCTGATGCAAGGGCGGAAATCAAGTGCCCGCATCGGCACGCTGCTCCATGTAGCCTGCATTGCCGTGTCTTCATCCTGTCATCATCGGCTGGCTCTCCTGGTCGTGCATACTGAGCCATCCACTGCATTTTCCCGAGCGGTTTCGTGCTGTCGAGCTTCAGCAGATGGAAACCCCCGCAAAAGACAGACTTCGCAGGCAGCCTTTCCAGCCCTGCTTTTCTTAGAATGGTTTGCTGGCTAAGCCAGGCCGTGATGCAAGCCTCGCACGCGCAGCCGTGAATTTCAAGTCGATAAGGGGCGTTCCAGCCAACTTCAGCTCGCAGCTGCAACCGTGCTCTGAGTGCTCTAGTTTCTCCTCGACTTTGGTCTCCCGGCAAGCACTGCAGCTACCATTGCTGCATTACAGCCGTCCGTGCTTGACTGGCCACGGCTGCCTCAGTTTGCCATTTCGGCGAAGCAGCGCAGACAGATTTGCGATGATGCTCTTCCTGGTGATACTAGCTGCCCGTGCAATCTGGCGGCTGAAAGTGTCATCCAATCGGTGCATTTTTCTGGGCGGGCTTTGTTTCTCTGAAGGCTTTGGCATGTACGGACATGCCGACGCTTCAGCCATCCCCAGTGAAAGGCTTGTGCCGCAGGTGGCTGCCGGGAGGCGAAAGAAGCTGCAGCCCATGGGCCTGTTTTGATCTTCCGCTGCTCTGGATTGGTCGTGGCCACTGGAAAGCGGGTGTAGGGTGCAGGGTCACTTGGGGCTGAGGATGGATGACATGGACTACACATGAGGTGAGCAGACATGACATCGAGCCGAGATCCTTGCGACACTCAAGACGCTGACCTCTGGGATTGGTTTGGCTTGTGGTTTTCAGTGATATGTGCCTGGGTAGATCAGAGTATTAAATGTTGCAGACGCATTTTGCTTGATTTGCTTGGGACAGCGTGGCACGATCCGATGTCCATGCAATGAACACGTGCTTCTGTCTTCGCAAGGTGGCATGCCTCAAGCAAGGCGCAAGCCAACGTTTGGCATGCCAGTAAGGACAACTTCGATTGAGTGAGACGGCTTGAAGCCAAAATCAGAATTTGGAGGTTTGAATGGCGGGTATCACGT
>CAJNDT010000602.1:0-39385 GCA_905221615.1 Symbiodinium sp. CCMP2592
CCATATTTTATAAGATTCTTAATATATCGCCAATTACATCCAAAGAATTTCTTAATTACATAATAGAATCCTCTCGAATCATTATGAAATTGAATTTTTATATCTAGGAAATCTTTTTTAGAATCTAATCGAATTCTTATCTTGTAACCAAGAGAATTTCTAGAGAGATGGACCCCTCGAGATTTCTACGATTTTTTTCTTTTATCAGAAAAAACAAAACCAAATAGTAGTATTTAAAATATTCCAGGCGGGAGAGGGATCCCGAACGTACGGCGCCTCCCGTTGAGCCATAAGATAAAATATATCAGATTCTACATTTTGTCGAAACGTAAATGCAACGTTCTTCTCTGACCCCCTTCTTGCTATATACGGTCTCGAAATAAATCACCTGTTGTTAGTGATCTGAGGACACCTGGATTGATGTCGCGGTCATATATATATATATATATATACAGAGGTATATCATTAGGTATATCTTCTGGATCTTTTCTTCGTTGCCGGCGAGCTTAAATGAATTCGCACACATCGTGCAAAGAAACCACCAGCCTCAGTCCGGAATTTTTTCGAAACGTATTGAGACTCCATGCTGTCACTGAGATGCCGACTCCTGCTGCGCTTGGCCACGGCCCAGACGGATGGTCGCCAGTTTTTGACCTAAGCTGCCACGGCATAGCGGAAGCGTAAGTGGGCGAAACGAGTTGGCATGCTCCGGGCCGGCATCTTGCGAGACTAGCTCAGCAATGACACCTGGGGAAAGTCTGGGGCGGCAGGTTCAGGGGTGGGTTTATGGCTTGCAGAACCCATGCGGCACTGGCCAAGCTGATTGAAACTGTCTGGAGAAAACTAGCCGGAATACGTTCTTTCAACGAGGTGCAATGAACGACAAGAACTTCGATTGCTCGATGGCACTTACACGAAACATCACAAGGTTGCTTGAACATGTTAAAAGTTAAAAGCATGGCACGAGTACTCAATGATACCAGCCGCACGGCACTCGAATTCAAAGTGACGACCGAACAGTCTCTCGGCCTCGGTGCCCGCCGCGAACCACTTCGATGCGGCTGCATGTCTTGGACCTTAGGGGCAAAAGATTGGATTTTGCTTGTTGGGAGATTAGCTTCAGCGTAGGAGAAAGATCATTCGATCCGAGCAGCACCAACAAAATGGATACGCTCCAATGCACGCTATGTTCATGAAAAGAAACTAGATGAATTCGATGCAGGCAGTGCATGACATGATCATCCTTCATCATCTTCTGGCTACTCCAGTTGCTGCAGCGATTTCGAACCTCAGGTTAGCCCAAAGCTTCTATTTAGCCGCAGAGAGACCTTGGTGGGTGAAAAGCTTAGGAACAGTAAGACAGCACTGCGCAACTTTAGGGTTTTGATCCTGCTGCGCGCGTCCAGGCATTGAGAGGAGCTGAGTACTATAGGGGCCTCCTCAACAATTAGAATAGGGTTTTGGGGCCCATTATATATTATGTATAATCAGGAACCCCGCCAATAGTATATTTAAAAAGGGCCCTACATTACCTCTTTCAAAGCGAGCTGCACAAACGTCTGCAGCTTGCCCTGGGGCACCATCTTCAGCATCCTTCGTGGCACTCCAGCGACAAGCTTGCTCCGCCAGAAGCTGCAACTGTGACTCTTCGTGGCATGGCAGGTTCTGGCCTGTCGGAGTCATCTAGTGCCTGAAGAAGCAACTTTCAGTTCGAGGCTTCCAACTTCCTGAGCTCTGAGATCTTCAAGGTCGGGGCAACATCCACGGCACCTCTTGCAGCATGACGGCCTGGAGCACTAGTCTCCGTTGTAGTTCCTTTTTGGGCTTACCTTAGAGGATCCTAAATAGAAGCCACAAAACGGAACTACCATAGAGCCTCTAGAATCTAGTCAGTATGTACATACCCTCGTGAAGTACGGTTGTACTCTAGTATGCGTGCGGCAACGTGCTATAACACATGTATACGTACACCCCTGACGTTCGTGCACGTATGTAGTATAACGTAGGTACCTTAGTTTATACCATGCTGCAAGAACTACCCCTCAAAGTAGTGTCACGAAAGGCGGTATTGTGACTTACGCAGACGTACTGTCTTTTACATATACATCTACCTGTTTGTGGTCTGACCACACTCTCGTTCTACCGTGTTTTCAGTGCCGTTTATTCATGGACGTGCTGCCATCTTGTCCTGTGTACGATGACGACAAAACATTCTGTGCGCTACAGTCTTCTACCACGAACCGTGATAACCGAACCACATGGCTAGTACTGCTGTAGCTACAACAACTGAACCTGAAACTGCTCCACGATAGATCTCTGGTAACATTCACGGCTTCTTGCTTGCTGTTCATCATGATTCGGCTATTGTCTTTTATGGCTTTTATCATCTTTGTGATCTGCCTGTGATCATGCTCATGACCAGCGTCTAGGGGCGAATGTCATCGCTAGGCTGCGCTGCTGTTTGCCATCCAAGGGGCGTCGGACAACCCCCGTCTGCAAATGGTACGTCTTCAACCTGCAGCTGCAATAACAGCTAGCGCGGTTCAGGTGTGAAAGCTGGTAGTCAACGAGCACTGTGAGAGTTTCCGAAACTTCGGGGTACCTTATTAGGATCCTACTTTACAGGGTGCAATACTGGGGTCCCTAGTTTGGGAAACTCCCCTGTATTGACAGCTCACGCAAAGCAAACGAATAGGTGGCCCACTCGCCGGTCTCGCTCAAGACTCGAACTCGCATGCCCTTGCCTGCCACTTCTTCACCCACGCCAAGTTGCAAAACTCTTCAAGGTTTGAGAGCCGGGCTTGGCCAAAGGCTCTGCTCTTGTTCTTCCAAAGACTCGCGTTTAGGCACGAGACCTGCGCCATACTGGGCGCAGCTGTGCCTTAGGAAGCTCTGCCTCAGTGAGGGTGCTAACGGCAAAACACCTCGAGTATCTTCATCAGCTGCCTTTGGGGCCTGTCAGGAGTCCACCAGCTATGATCAAGTAGCAAGATCGCTCGAATGCAGCACCAGAGGATTTGTGCGAGCACCTTGCGCTTTGCGAGCTTCGGAGGCGGCCGGAGGAGTGGATTGGCTGACTCCTGAGTCTGTCTAGCTGGGCGCTCGTTAGTATGTCTATGCCTCATGTTGAGGCTTATGGCTTCGAGAAATTTAAAAATGGCCCAAAAACAGCTCCGTTCTGAGGCCGGGACCGCCTCTTCGTCGGCTTGTCGTGCGGCTTCTTCTTCCATGGCGGCCTGGATCCCGCCGGTTCTCACGCTCGGACGCGACGCTCTTCTAATGGCAGCGACCCAGACCCCCGGGAGGATCCAAAAAGTAGATCCCCTTAATGGGGGTTCCTATAAAGTACCCTTAGTTGTCTGGGGTTTCAAATTAGGGGATCTACTTTCCAGATCCTCCCGGAGGTCTGGGGTTTCACATGGCATCTTGTTGAAGGAAGCTCAGTTCAACGGAATCCCCATCGGTGCCAAGGGGGCACCAGCCGCATAGAAACTCTGTGACACAAAGTAACATAAAATGAGATCGGCCCCGATACTTCACTATAAAACTGTTTCATGCACATGATGGGAGGCATACTATGCCTGATTGTTCATACCCTCATATCAACCCATAATTACAGGAAACTTTGCCCATATGGGAGTTTCCGAAGACAGGGGACTCTAACAAAGTACCCTCAACTGTAGGATCCTTATTGTAAGGACCCCAAAATACGGCACCCCCACTTTTCGGAAACTCCCCATATACACTCTTATAGTGGCCCTTGTAGTAACCCCTATATAGTACCCTTACAGTAACCCTTTTGAAGGAACCCTAAGGTACCCCGGTATGTTCCTTACTTAAGGAATATCGGCCCCTTGAAACAGCCCCTTATCTCGCTTACAAACCGCGCTCCGCGACTCTCAGGGAGGCACCAGGTCCAATAGCTTGCCCTGGGTGCCCACACCTGGGATCTTTTTAGTAGTAGTAGTAGTAGTAGTAGTAGTAGTAGTAGTAGTAGTAGCAGCAGGAGCAGTAGGAGTAGTAGTAGTAGTAGTAGTAGTAGTAGTAGTAGTCGTAGTAGTAATAGTAGTAGTACTAGCAGCAGGAGTAGTACTAGTAGCAGTAGTAGTAGAAGTAGTAGTAGTAGTAGCAGCAGGAGTAGTAGTAGTAGTAGTAGTAGTAGTAGTAGTAGTAGTAGTAGTAGTAGTAGTAGTAGTAATTCTGGCTCCCACTTGTCAGCGTAGTAGTAGTAGTAGTAGTAGTAGTAGTAGTAGTAGTAGTAGTAGTAGTAGTAGCAGTAGTAGTAGTAGCAGTAGTAGTAGTAGTAGTAGTTGTAGTAGTAGTAGTAGTAGTAGTGGTGGTAGTGGTGGTAGTAGGAGTAATAATAATATTGAAATAATAATGCTTAGCCGCAGTCGTAGTGCGTGTAGTAGTCAGAAAACTGTTTCACACTCGGCCTCGCCGAAGTCACGGTTCGCAGCCGGCGTTTGGACTCGGGGGCTTCTCCTAAACCCTGGCAAGAGGAGTCTACCAGCACAAGGATCTTAGCTCGGGGGATATCGGGCTTACCTAAGAAGACGGTTTCAGTTCTCAAGACCAAGCCTTGTACGGGAGTTTCCGCGAAGAGGGGGGCCCTAATACGGTACCCTAAATAGTAGGATCCTTATTAGAAGGACCCCAAACTACGGCAAACTACGGTATAATTGTCGGAAACTCCCATATACTATTCCTATGGGGGCCTCTGAATATATCCCATATAGACTCTTATAGTAGCCCTTATAGTAACCCTTACAGTAAGCCTTTTAAAGGAACCCTAAGGCCCCTACCACTTTCGCCTTTCAGGATCGCAGGACCAAGGCCCGAGCGTTGCTTCTTGCGAGTTGGGGCCGCCGTCTCTTTCGGCAGAGGCGGCGGTGGCTGCTCACGCATTTGATGCCTAATGACCAGAAAGGAGTTTAGGTTATTTTCTTTTTTGTTGAACTCCTTTTTGCGTCTGCCCCATGGTTAAGCATCAGGAGTTTAGGGTTTTTAGGGTTTAGGGTTTAAAGTGATGTTGTGGATACTGCCCCCATACAGTAAGAGTCCATAATAGGGCTACTATTAAGGGCCTAGTATATCTATAATTTACGAATATTATCCAACTGTTACTGGGTGGGGGCAGTATCCAATTGATGACCAGAAAGGGTGCAGGCGTTTAGGGGTTTTAAGACGTCCCATCGGGATCGGAGTGTCGGGGTTGAGGGCTTAATGAGTGGTGACCACCCAGGGAGAAACCAGACCCAAAGCAAGAAATAGGTACATTACGACGAAATATGCCTGGCATGCGATACGAACATGCGAAGCACGGCAGTTCTCCCAGCAAGACTTAAGAAGACTCCACCAAATCGGAAACCACCAGGAAACATGCAGAACAATGAGATCATGACTTAGATGCATGTTCACCATTTGGCGCATGCTGCATTCTTTGCGCATGTTCGTGCATTCTAGACTGCATGAGAGCAACATTGTTTGCATTCGCAACTGCCGCCACAAAGAAATCCAACTGCAGTTTGAGGGCGGGCTATCTTACCGCACAAGAACTCGCACTGAACAACGAAGGTTTTGTCTGAATTCCCCGCTCACATCCAGGGTTCAGTGGTTTTCTTGACTCTCGCAGCTCGGACCCGGGGCCACACCCCCAGAGGTCGGCAAGAGTATTTCTAAGGTCGAGGGACGAGCCCGCATTTCAGGGGTTTGTCGGTCGAAGTTGGGTTTAGGGTCTTTTGACACTCACACCGGAGAAGCCTGGCAAGAAGCAAGTAGAACAGGGTCGATGCTGGAGTATAGTGAAACGCGGACTTTATTGGGATACGCTAACTAAGCATTCCGACCCTTGTATGAAGCTCTAGTATCGGGCTACTCCTGATCCTCCATGCTTGTCTTGGGAGCGGGCGCACTTCTCACGTACTCCTGCTCGAGTGCCTTCGCCTGACACAAGCTCTTGTCTCGTGGGTCTGCTTGCGCAGAAAGCCGTAAATTCCATACCCTAGCGCCTGTAAGGCCTATGACTTCACAAGCCATCACACGCGTGGACAACATGCAACGGTAGATGGACATGCATCTGCCGTTCTTCCCACCTCGCGTTCCTCCACGGACAATGGCGCTGAGTCCCTCGGGCGATGACGAGACAGGCGAACTGGGCCCAGAAAGCCCAGTGCCCTCTAAATACGGGGAGATATGACTTGGCATAGACAGAGATGCTCAGTGTAATCAGAGGGTTGCAACCCTAAACCCCTATATACACCCTAAGCCCCTCTTTTTGCCACTGGACTCAAGTCTAAACCCCCTCTAAACCCTGAACCCTAAAAGCCCCGAACACTAAACCCAGTCGTTTTTGGCTTTTTGGGGCCCTAACCGCATGACTGAGTGCCTGGCGGCGCTGCAGCAGGCAGGGGTTCTATGCCGGTCCGCCTGGACAGTCTTAGAAATAAGAGTTTAGGGTTTCGGGTTTGGGGTTTAGGTGTTTAGTGTTGGCTGGAAGCCCTGGATGACCCACGACCTACGACATTTCAAACCCGAAGATTCCTTCAAAGCTGCCGCACGTGAAGAGACCAGGTTGCTCAACTGCTGCCGCCAGGTTTGAGTCTGCAAGTTTTGCAAGCCCGCGATTATCGGTAGAACACTGACACCGCCCCGACATGGAGCCGCAAAACTGTGAGACAGTGGCGCCTGTTGAAGCTTCGCGCTTGAGAGACCTCCCCGGCCAACAAGCGCTTGTTGACACTTTTGTTCAGCTGCGCGTCCTCTTCAAGGTACGCCTGCCGCAGAAAGCAACTCGAACGTTCGCATGCAATGCCGGCTGCGCAAAGCATGTGAGCATGTGATGCTAAGTAGCGCTGGCTGCTGAGAACACATGTCACCCTTTGTCACCGTTTGGGTGAGTCGATGCCTCAAGACCCCGGATTAAAACCGAAAAGCATGGTCCGTCGGTCATCGCTGGCAAGGGATGATAGGCGTTGCAGCGTTGCAGCAACAGGCATCAAGTACACTGACGACGCAAATCAAAGCGTCCAGATATGTCCAAATGGTACCTTCTTCGGGAAACCCCAAGCTCCCCCAAGCCCAACATCGTAAATCGCATCCGAAGGCCCTAAACCCTCAAGTCTAATGCACCCATAGGAAGCCCTATTTATCTCCTCATATGACCGCCAGTTGGCGCCCTTCATTCTTAGACCCCTCTAATCCTGGTCAGAACCATATACAGAATGTCGAATGCCTATACCGACATACTGATTAGACATCCTGTGAAAACTTAGCCCCGCAAACTTGTCGGTGAGGCAGTCATTCCGCTGGCTTCGGCCTGTTCAGCCTGCCAGGAGTCCAGCTTCCGGTGGGGGGGTCCAGTAAGTCGAGTCTGGTATATACAAAGAAGATGCATAAATGAGCAATAATACGTATGCACAGGAACATGCGCACACGGAGACATTTGTTTGTCTATATGTATATCACACCTACGAGCAGAGACTTGCTTATCTAGTTATGCATATTTATATGTGTACTTGTTTGGCTCCCGCATGGCAGATCCGAAGAACGCTTGGAAGGTTACACGTGGGCCACTGGGCGAGGGGCTACTCAGCAATCACCCCTCACAACCTGGACAAGTAGTACACATTTATATGTGTACTTACGGCTGCATATAAAAATGAAAACGAAAACAAACACACAAACAACTCTATACATATGTACTTCTTGTAAATATATACTGATGGTTATAGTACGTAAACTACAACGCCGCGTGCGATGCTCGGCTGGCCTTTTTGTACCTGCTTCACTCGACTCGATGATGTGCATCTGTGGGTATGCATGTCGTTCCTAAAACTTCTTGCAACGGGCTTCCTTTCTAAAACTTGAACAACACAACATTCCAAGGGCAAAAGGAGGGACCCTTAATAAGGACCCCTAGGTATATACCCTTAATATGGCCATTATATACTCATTATATAGCCCTTTCTAGGGTAGGGGTCCCCTTTAAGGGTCCCTCCTTTTCCCCTTTGAAACATGAAAAGTGCCAGCTTTTGTCTTACTGTCGCGGAGATGCTCACATCGACCTTCACTTTGAGCTCTTGCAGGCAAAATGAAGGTTTACCTATAGTCTACCCATAGGCCCCATAGTAGTTCCTTTTGGGGGTTCATATATAGAATTCTATAAGGTAATCCCCGTAAGGAACTAGTATGGGGCCTATGGGTGCATTGCAGTAGTTTCTTTCGTTAACTAACTCAATAGGTTTATATTAGTGGAACCTAACTTACCCAGAAAAACTGGCTGATGGGAAACGGAGCTACGGTGACTACACGGGAGTCTGATCACCGCAAAATTAAGCATGGCGCCCTCGGAGAAGCTGCACAGGACTGATCCGGGCACTACCGCTGGAAGCATCTGGAAGCTGCAGCTACAAGCTATGCACGTCGCCATAACCTCAACACACCAACCCAAATAAAGCACCCAAGCTCCGCTGCTCTTTTTCCAAGCTGAAGTGCTGAACGAAATTGTGCTCTCGAAGGCAGGCCAGATTCCGTCACGCCACGAACGCATGGTGGACAAGACTTCGAACTAGAGCACTCAAAACTTGGGCTGGCGTCGTCAGGTAGCAAGCTGAAACCTGATTCGCTCATGCACCCACAACAACTTGGCTTCGCCTGTGCATGTGACAGTCTTTACAAGCCGACAGGGTAAAAAGATGAAAAGATGAGACCTGCAAGGTCTTAGTATCAGAAGCAATTGGGAGTCATGTCCTCGCTCTCCTTCCCGGCAAGTGGGGATGAAGAGTGCTTAGATGAAGGGGGAGACCTTGCGGACGACGCCGCGGCCCTGGGAGTAGTGGTAGAGGGTGGTGTAGCCCAGGTGAAAGGGCAACCAGGCGTACTGCAACACCTTGCCCAGAACCTTGTGAGCATCGATGGACTGCTTGGCCAGGCGGTCGTTCCTGCGATCGTCCTCCGCGTTGCCGGTCTTGTCAGAGCCGGGTGCCCACTTCAGGAAGTACTCGTTGGCGATGCCGGATACGGGCAGCAGCAGGGCGAAGGCATAGAAAGCCCGCAAGCTTTGTGTCTCGATCATCTGCACGACTTTGTTGCCCGGGAAGCGTGGTGGGATGCCGCTTTGCAGTCGGAAGATCACACGGAAGACCAGTGCCACCAGCATGACAATGCCGGTCTGCTTGTGCCACCAGAGCATCTGCTTCTTGGCCTGGCCTTCCGAGTAGGATGCGGCCTGGGCGGTGCCCACAGCCCCGAAGATGCCAACGGCCATGATGAGATGAAGGTGCCGCAGCGCCCTGCTGTAGGTGAATTGCGACAAGGGCTTGCGGTTCTGGAAAGTCTTGAAAAGGTACCAGGCCAGGGCGGCAACCGCGACGTCCGTGACCTTGTACTTCAAGTAGCGGCCAATCTCAGACGTCTCCTCGCCGACTACCTGCTGCACTGCCGCCGTCTCCGACCAGTCCGTGTTCTCTGCAGGCACCAGCTGGCCCACCAGCATCTCGCGGTCTCGCTGCACCCGAGCCTTTTCAGAATGCTCGAAGACCTCGAAATCCTTCGTGCAATCTGTGCCTGCCTTGGACATCAGGATGTCGTCGCCACCGGGATGGCTTCCGAGCAGGGGCTTGAGGTTGTAGACACGGTTGTGGATGATCATGTACGGCTCATCCGCGGTGTTGTGCTTGGCCACCTCTGCACGTGAGAAGAAAGGCAGGTCCTTGCCCGCGGAGATCTCCGCCAACTTCGGGAAGCGGCTCTCCTCTGAGAGCGTCGGAGCATCCGTCTTGCCCGGCACCTTCACGGCCGTTTTCACCGCCTCGATTTCCTCCTTGGAGGGCCCCTCAAGGCGCCGCAACTCATCGTGCAGCTCCTGTAGTTCCATGATGATGGAGTCCACGGGCTTCTCTGGGCCGACCTTGCCGGTCTTGAACTCCGGGCGCATGTAATACTCCATCCACTGCTTGCTGGGGAACCGGCCAGGGATCTTGTCGAACATGGGCGTCGCATCCCGCCCGGCCCATGCCAAGATGGAGTTGCGCTGCTCCTGGTGGTGCTGCAAGAAGTCCGTCAGGTCATAGACCTCGCCACAGATGGCGATCCAGCAGTCGTGCGGCTTGTTGTGCCGGGCCACCTCCGACAACGGGATGTCACTGCTCGTCCAGCCCATGGGTACATCGTGCTTGTGCGCGTGGTCCTCGTGCGAAAGCAGCTCCTCCATGCCCCGCTTGACCTCCGCCGCTTTGGCAAAATCCTCGGCATCCAAGGCAGCCCGCTCTTGCGTCTTGAGGCGCTGGAGCTTCTTCTTCAGCTCTGGGTCGACGTTCTTGTCCTGGAGGAGCCTTGGGATGCTGTCGGCCTTATGTGTTTTCGTGCAGCGGTTGAGCAGGCGCTCTACCTCCTGGCGGATCTCCACGATGCGGGCCTCGCGCAGCGTGTGCCAGAAGTCGTCGGACATCAGGTTCTCGTCCACTCCCAAGTCACCCAAGAATGCCTCGGGAATGGTAGAGTAGAATAAATGTCTGCAACATGCCATCTTAGGGTTGGTACCCTAGAGCTGGCTTGCAACAAACATACCACAGTAAGGTTGACCACCCAAGAATGCCTCGGGCCGCAGGTAGGCGTCGATCTTCACGCCCTTGTGGATCCTAGGTTGGCCCTTTAAAGCCTCTAAAAAAATATTCGTAAGTAGGGTCCTGTTAAGCCCAAAAAGGGAAAATATAAAATATCCCAAAGGCCTACCTAGGATCTCATTGAAAAACTTTGAGGCATCCTTCCCCGCCCAAGCGAGGATGGTCGTGGGACCGCCGGGATGTCGATCCATGAACTCTGACAAGTCATAGACCTTTGAGGGTTTTGGTGGTTGAGCGAAATTAGGTTTTTGGAGTTCAGGGTTTAGGTTTTTAAGGTTTTAGAACTTAGGGTTGAGAGATATGGGAGGGCTGTCAGGATCTCCGGAAGGGTACATATGGGCTTCACAAGTCGTGGACCTTGCCGTTCAGCGCCACCCAGCAGTTCTCAGGCGTGCAATGCCGGTTCACCTGCAGAGGGGGGCTTCAAATAATTGTATACGATCTGTTCTAATTATTGTGACTACTTCTGCTATTCGTATGGTGGCGTATTCAAACCCCTAAACAAGGTACCCCTCTAGTTCATGAACCCCTAAAACCCTTTTGCATCCAGGCCTCTTCGCACCGCCGGATACCCCTACAAGATCGAACCAAGAGCCAAACCCTAAACCAAAACCCAAAATCCCAAACCCTAAAGCCCTGAATCCCAAACCCTAAAACCCTAAATCCTTAACCCTCAATCCGAAACCCAAAAACCCTAAATTCCCCGAACTCTACACGACCCACCTCGGAGAGCGGGATGTTCTTGGAGATGGCGGAGGTTCCAGGCTCGTGAATCACTTTCTGCTGAAACTCAGGGACCTAAGGTCTCACGAGTAAAGGGGTTTAAGGTTTACCCTCAGGCTCCAAAGTAGTTCCTTTCTGGGGTTCATATAGAGAATCCTGTAAGGTAATCCCAAAAAGGAACTACTATGGAGCCTCTGGGCAAAGGTTTAGGGTTACGGGGTTTAGGGTTTAGGATTACGCGGTTTAGGGTTTAGGGTTACGGGGTTTAGGGTTTAACGTCATGGGGTTTAGGGTTTTGGGGCCTTATACTGTAAATCTTATAGTATGGAAAATTTGAACAGGGGTTTAATTCTAGGGCTTTTAGGCAGGGTGCGCGTAGGGTTTTTGTAAGGCTTAATCCAGGGGCCTTGGTTAGAATTGGGCTTGATGTAAGAAGGGCCTTAAAGTATTAGAAGGTACTGTATTAGTCTAGGGCTTGATTGATATCATTACAAAGCTTCATAACTGACGAGCTTTAGTATACGGATAGTGTTTTATCAGGGCTTCGAGTGCTGTGAAACTGAGGGACGCTTGCCGGATGCTCGTCGGTGTACAGGGCGGCCATGACTGAAGGCAAGGCGGCGACGAGATGAGAAAAGCGATGGAGTTTCGAACGATCAGTGGTAAGTAGATGCGAATCTCATGCTATGTTTGTGCAACTCATTAAAGATGTATCCAGCACTCGTCTGACGCAACCCCTTGCGCACACTTGCCTGCGATGCTTGCTGCCGATTTTCACGAAAATGGGCAGTCGGGCAGATTCATCCTGTAGAATCAAGCTCACTGACGACGAGCACTCAGCTTCACGTCCGGGACTGGGGGGCTTAATTATGCTGCAGTGTGAATAGGTGACTGTACTGTACTGTTCGCAACCGGACCTTGAGTTTCGTGTGTGCGCGCGTGTGTGTGTGTGTGTGTGTGCGCGCGCGGGTGTGTGTGTGTGTGTGCGCATGTGTGTGTGTAGGGTTTAGGGTTTAGGGTCTAGGGTTCAGGGGTTTTGGGTTTAGGGTTTCGGCGCTCGCACTCGGACAATCCAGGCGAGGCATGTGGTTCAGATTAGGGTTTAGGGTTTAGGGCTTGAACAGGCAAACTCACGGGAACCTCGAGACACTATACTATAGCATACCACACGCTTCTATACTATAGTCAAGCTAGACGACTAGACCTTACAGTGCTAGACAAAACCATACAACACTATACACTGTTATACAATACGATACTCTAGCATTCTCATTCTATACTGTTCTGCACCATACTTCGCTACACTTCACTTGGCTTCAGTAAGCTGCACTATACTTCACGGTGCTGCACAACAGTATCCTCCACTATGCTTCACTATACTTTACTACGCTTTGCTTCTTACGATGCCGTGCTATTCTTCTTACAGTAACTAAACTAGTACTATACTGCACTCTAACATGCCATTGTCTTCATTGAAATATACGGACACGGTTACTATACTATTACGAGACTGCGCTCCAATGTACTACACACTCTACTCGTTGGATGTCGGAGCCCTGCCAAACTTGCACTGCGGACGACCTGCCTTGGAACGTGCACTCCGGAGGAGCATTGCAGCCACCATCCGGTCCTGCAGCGTAATGCTGTGTACATTTCAATCAGAATAGGGTTTCGAGATACCCGCAATATTGAATCAGACCCATATCTTAGTATCTTAAGGATTCAAAAGCATATTCAAGCCATGGATAGACGCAAGGATGATGTTGGCGGAAACCTACCCAGATAACCCAAACCCCTTAACTAAGGAATATGGCTTCAATTATAAGGGGCTTCATATTATGACTTGGCAGTGCTCCGACCCTTCCCTCGTTTTCGGAATGCGGTCACTTGCTGATGGAATCTTGCCTTATGCTACATGTGGGTGGTTGTCAATATTAGGGCCCCTTTTTGGGTCCTATATTATAATACGGCACCTCATATTTCGGCGCTCACACTCGGACAATCCAGGCGAGGCATATGGTTCGGAGTCTGCGAATGTGAGACTTGCTATGGGTGGCAGTCGAGGACGTTCAGCAACAAGGGTACCCCAAAAAAGGGCCCTAATTTTGACAACTACCCATGTGGCTGCATGAGCCTGATGACCGATGCGCCGATCTCTGAGTACTATGCCCAGCCCGAGTGAACGAAGCTACCATGGCAACATGCACCAACGCTGCCCGCACGACGAACACCCAAAACTCTCAGCCTTTAAATCTTAAATCCCGAAATGAAGGCTAATCCCTTGGAGCTACGCCCTACTTTCTACTGCTACTACTACTACTACTACTACCACTACCACTACTACCTAAACTCACACCCCCGTCAGTGCCTGCTTCTCCTCTGGGGAAAGCTCAACTTTGGGCTCCGGAGGTTCCTTTGGCTTGTCCTTGCCCAAGCGCAACTTTGTAGAATAGGGGCCTTGAGAACAACAGAAAAGGCTTAGAGGAAATGATATACAGTCAATATATTAATCTTTATCTCTCTCTCTCTCTCTCTGTATGTATGTCTCTATATGTATATATATATATATGTGTGCATGTATATATACTTATATATATATATATGTAAACACATTTGTCCTCTTTAAGAAAATCAAGTTCTGAGCATTTATGCTTCTATGTGAAGGTGTTTCGAGTTTCCGGGTTGTTTTAATCTGTTGGCGGTTTGGGGCTTAGACTTGGGCAGGTACATTACAGTCCTATACTAAACGAAGTTTTTCAGATCTATGGTGTAGCTTTGGACAGGACATCAGCCGTGTGCACATCGAACAGAGTGTGCTAAAAGAACCAAAAGCTGAGCCATCCTTATGCAGCCGCTGGAGGTAACTGAGCCACACAACTCGGGATGATGGCAGAGCTCCCGCGGGCGGCGTAGCGTTAAAATTGGTCTTAACCCTTGCCCAGCATACAGGCACGAACACACAGGAACAACACAGAGGGACAAACCAAACACATGCAGAGGCGCACACATTCCGAGAACCCTCCGGATGCCGCTGATTACCGCAATTTGTGCCTGCTCTCCACTAACCCTTTCCTGAACCCGAACTCTACCGATCAACTGCGAAGCACTGCCAGACTCCACTAACCCTTAGCCGCCTTGACTTTTTGAGCCCCAAACCCTATTTTGAACCCCAGGCTCTGATCCGGTTCAGCTGAACACCGGCCCCAAACCCCCAACAAAACACTCAAGCCCAGAACCTTGGGCTTAGGGTTTAGGGTTTAAGGTTTAGGGTTTAGGGTTTCGGCGCTCACACTCGGATTAGGGTTTAAGGTTTAGGGGTTTAGGGGAAGTCCTGGGCGAAGTACTTGTCCAGCTCCTCGTCCAATGTGGCCGCCTGAGACCGGGCCTGTGTCTGGGGCTTGAATTGTCCATGAAAGCTGTTCGCTTCCGTGCTGTGCAGCTTCTTCAAGGGCTGCGGAATCCTCAACTCAGGGCAGATCAGCACCAGTACCTAGAATACTGCCTCGCGACAGACATTTTCTGCTGTGTGCTGCATCGTCAGACGTTCACCTTGAGGTGCAGAGCAAGTCAGGCACACAGCAATGTGCAAGCTGACATATGTTCAAGCCACCGTGGTTCGGGCTTGAAATTATGCCTAATATAGGGGCCGTAATAATCAGGATAGGGTTTTGGGGCCCCTTCTACTATAACTTTATTCAGGACCCGCCCCAATATAGTATGGGTAATTATTAAGGCCCCCTATTGCAAACACGTCGAGTTCTCGACGCGTGAAAGTCGCGACAGTGTTCTTCGATCTGCGCTGCGGCCCTTGAGAAGGTCAAGGATGCACCAGGCTGCAGCTGAAGTAACATAGGGGCCTAATAATGATAGATTAGGGTTTTGGGGCACGTTATACCACAGTCATAATAAGGAACCCCCAAAATAGTATTCTGTTCTGGGTGGACTCGAGTCCAAAATAGCATTGGTAATTATTGAGGCCCCTGTCTTAGAAGCATTCGGTGGTTTAGGGTTTCGGGACTCTGCTAGAAATAAGGCCAGTGTGGTGGCATCCAAGACCCAAAGGCGCGTCAGTCATAAGCGATGAAGCAATGCTTGAAGCATTCGGCCAACTAGTTTGGAAAATGTCGGAAAGGTGAACTAGGTTGGCCCTTTGAAGCCTCTGAAAAACATATTCGTAAGTAGGGTCCTACTAAGCCCAAAAAGGGAAAAATAGAAAACATCCCAGAGGCCTACCTAGTAAGTTGATGGGCTCCAAAGAGACTGATTCACTGAGAAGGCGAGCATCCAGAACCATCCTCGTGCCTAAGCAGCGGCTTTTTATCCAGCTTCCGAGCATGCAGAATCCAAAGACTGCAACTAACGGTTTAGAGTTTAGGGTTTAGGGTTTAGGCTTCCACAAGCAGCATAACAAGGACGTGGATGATCGCACTGTTTTCGAACTTGAGGACGAAGCCAAACACGAAAAACAACATCCTACAGCAAACCCCAAAGCCCTTCAGCCCAACACCAAAACCCAAAAGCCCAGAAACGGAAACAACGCGAAAACCTCCACCCCAACTTGCCCTTGCCATCGACAGGAAATTAATAGTGAAACCTGCAGAACGTACTGACCACAGTGCGGAAAATGCGACTGTTCCCTAGGCGACAGTCCTGGACTCTGGCTCCTACATGGGTGCTTGTCAAAATTAGGGTCCCGTTCTGGGTACCCTAAATATTAGGTGCCGTATTATAATAGGGACCCAAAACGGGACCCTAATTTTGACAGCCACCCACATGTTTCTACACCCAAAACCTCGCAGTTAGTTGCGGCAGTGTCTCAGTGACATGGATCCAGTCTTTAGGCTGGTCATGGAGACGTCCGCAGATTGATCTCCCATAGTCCTCCCAGGCCACTTGTGCTTTGGGTTTCGTCTACGCCCTAAACTCTGAAACCTCTAACCCTAACGCCTCGACGTGCTCATCACTACCGGCCTGGCACTTCCACAAAGGTCGCAGTGCTCAGAGTTCTCGTGATTCATGGCCGTGCAAAAATCGCACTGCCAGCCGGTGAACGGGCTCCACAATGGATTGCAGCAGTCCTGTTGGCAGCACATCTGCGCGAACGGTCAACCAAGGGATGTCTTTGCCCCGGATGATCGTGGGGGACGTTCGTAAGTGTCAGATGACGGTCATTTAAGCCTTCCAACCCTGACTATAGCACTTAGACGAATCCGGTGATGACTACGTGTCCAATCCAGTGATCATCTATGTAGCACTCCAGAATTCCAAAGAGAAGGCTTCGATGGCGGATACTCTTGTACACCGCATGACCGGTTGCAGTTCCTGTTCTGGCTTCGGAAATGTTTGGTGCTTGAAGACATCTTCTTCAAGTGGCTCATAGGGTCAGCACGAAGCACCCACTGCTTAATTAAACCGTCTACTGATGCTGGCAGCATACCCCCAATCCTAAGACAAAAGATGAGCCATGCCCTCACTCCTTCTTTTTCGCCTTCAGCGTCCCAAGGGCAACCGCCAAGGCGGCATGAAATGGGCAGCACTGCGCGCTCAAGTAGCTGAAGTTCCAGTGCTTGAAAAGCCAAATGAGGGATGTTGAGACACAAGCGGGTCCTGAGCAGCGGGATGATCTGTAGGGTTATGTGTTTCGGGTTCATCAGGTTCATCAAGCTCAGTCTCAAGCCGAGACAGAAAACAAGTCTCTCCCAGAGTTTCTCCCTAAACCTTACATCCTTAAGGGGGGTTTAAGATTCTTGGGGTAGGGATTCCAACAATATGAACCCCATTATGGGAACCCTAATCCCTACTAAACCCCCATAGGCTAAAACCCCTTTTGGCCTCCTATGACCTACATCCTACCTATAGTCTCTATTGTAGTTCCTTTTTTTGGTTAACCAAAATCTCTATTATAGGGTCCTAACCATAAAACTGGTTAAACCAAAAAAAAGAACTACAATGGAGACTATAGGTAAAACCCTAGGGCCCGGGCGAGTCTGTGGCCAACATGGGGCTGTGAAGCGAACCAAGGCCAGCTTGCTGCTGTCAAGCGCGGGATGCGGCTCGCTGAATCCGCCGGGATACTGCTCGCCTGGACCTTTCTAGGGTGTGGGCTGTGTGCGGTCCCCAGATAACCCAATACCCCTTAACTAAGGAATATGGCTTCAATTATAAGGGGCTTCATATTATGTATTAAGCTATATTCCTTAATTAAGGGGTATTGGGCTCTCTGGGTCAAGGTTTCTGCAGTCCAGCAGGTGCCGCGCCAAAGCCAAGTCAACATTTGACAGCATGCACAGAAAAGCCATAATCCTGGTGTTCAACATGCATCCCACACTTTGAGGCAAGGCAGACATGGATGGTGGCCTAAAAAGTACCTAAAGAACCACTCAAACCTCCGACTGCGTTTCGAAGTTGTTTTGAGGTGCCTAAGAAAATATCATTTGCCAACCACGGTGCATTCACTGCCAGAGCTATCAGTCGAGAAGCAGGAGCCCGAGAAGCCTCAGGTGTAGGGCTGTAAAGGTTTTTATGGGAGCTTAGGGGTTGAGGGTTTAGCGGGGTTGAATCCAAGGGTAAGAGGCGGGACCCTAAATGAGGACCCCTATGTATATACCCTTAATACAGCTATTATATACCCATTATATAGACCATTATAGGGTAGGGGTCCCCACTAAGGGTCCCTCCTTTCCCCCTTTGAAAGGAGTTTAAAAGGATTCGCTTATACGCAGTGGGGGCCTTCATAATTTTGGTGTGGTTTTGGGGTATGTGTACTGACTACTATGTATCGACTCAAGCTGAATATTCAGACCTCCGGAGCGTTATACCGGGAGCGCGGCTATATCAGGGGTAGTAGATTTTGCAAGGGGTTTCTTAAAGACAGTGGTTGACAACAAGGATCCGACAATTGAGACTTGTTTGTGATTGTCCAGTGATTTCTGCACCTCGCATCTCATCAGCAGTGTACGACTCGTATGTCGGCTCTTTTTATCTTGCCAAAATGAGGTGTGCGCGCTCTGCACTCAGAAAGTTAAACCCCGAAGCCTAAAGCCCTCACCCTAAACAAAAACATCCGCGGAGCCTGAAGCCTAAATCTCATAAACTACGTTTGAAACCCCTTAGCCCTGTAACCTAAAGCCCGGAAAAGACAAAACCGCAAAGCCATCAACTCAACCCGAACTGTGTTAAACCCTGAACCCCAAAACCATAAAGCTCTAAACCAATAAGAATTCTCTGCGCACCCTGATGGAATCCAGTTTGTAAACGTCTTTCTAGCGGGCAAGCCTTCGGCAGATTGGACCGGGCGGTAAAAGCCAGTGCGGCTGCTCGGGTGCATCGGGCACTTTAGGGTTTAGGGATTAGTGTCTATAGGGTTTAGGGTTTACGCTCTCACAACTCGGACATGCCAGGCGAGGTTCTAGGGTTTCTAGGGTTTAGGGCTTACGGTTCTTCTGAAGCCCATCACACTCTAAGCTCTTGTACAATATCACCGGAACCTGAGACAAACAATGAAACCAGAACTGCCTCAGGCAACAAACGCGAGATGCGGCGTGACAAACCCCAAACCCTGAAAACATTCAAGCTCCAAGTCTAAACGCTGAACCTGAACACCCCAAGCGCTGAAGCCTAAACCGCCGCAGTATCCTCAAAAGGATCCCTTAAAGAATCCCTAGAAGCGGAACTCTTAACCGTGAACCGTGAAGCCGCCACCTCAAAGCTTAGGTGCTCCTGCTCCGAAACTTCTTCTTCCTCTTCTGCAGGGCCTGGGCACGGCAAGAAGGAACATTTTCAGGCGCCTAATATTCTGACTTGAGGCGTAGGCATCTGCAAAAGTGTCTGTAGGGCTTGTTTAGGTGGTATAACATTGTTGGTGGCGGCTTAGCGGTACACACACACACACACGAACACAGACAGAGACAAACAAAGAGACACACACGCACACACACAATGCCCACACACGCTCGTGCTCGCGTCACACCTGCACACAGCGGAAGCTACCCAACACTCGCTCACTTAACCCGGTAAGAATGGCAATCCGTGAAAAAACACAGTCAGAACGAAGCAAGTAGCCCACACAAGTTGGACTTTTCGACTATTCCAATATACAAGGCAAAGACGGCGAAGAACCTTTCCGCGTACGGCCTTCACTGGAGCATAGAGAGTAGACATCTCTGTCTCGAGCAGCTGAAAGCTGCGTGGTACAGAAGTTGGCGAGACAAAACAGACCAGAATATAGTACCCTAAATGGTAGGATCCTTATTGTAACGACCCCAAAACAATCTACCCTCATTTTCGGAAACTCCCATATGTTCTGACCTGTCGGGAGCACATCGCACCTTACCCTTTCAGATCCAGCCCTGCTCCTTCAACGCGGAAGCCTTATACTTAAGCCACAAAGACCCCCTTTCCTTATAAATGCCCCGAAAGCCCTGTGCCTCCCAAGAGCCTCCTGTTCCCGTGAATCTCCTTCACCCCGAACCCTTAAGCGCCCGTTACTTTCGTCTGGAGAGATTCAGACTTTGGAAGAATAGACCAAAGACGTAAGGACAAACAACTCAAAGCTCTCTACTAAACCCCGAACACTTAGGAGCTCCTTTGAGGGCTCCTTTGAGGGCTCCTTTGAGGGCTCCTGTTCAGGGGTTCCTCTTAAGCTCTCTAGGACTCTAGGAAACCTCGGGGTTAGGGTTCCTTTTAAGGGCTCCTTTCAAGGTTTAGGTGCTTTCGGAACCCAGCGGCTGGCAAAGCATCCAACCTCGGGCGAGGTGGCCTTGCTCTGGAGCACTGCGAGCAAGCGAGCCCGTCTCGCCTTATGGTACTTGGAGGCCCTTTTGACTTAGTAAGTCTACTTAGTATCCCCCAGAAACCCTATTATAATCCCCATAATCCACCTTACTAACCCTACTTACTAAGTCAAAAGGGCCTCCAAGTAGAGTGTAGGGTCTAAGGTGTAGGGTGAAGGGCGTAGGGGTCGGGTGTCGGGTTTAGGGTGTGGGGTTTAAGGTGTCGGGGTCGGGGTCTAGGGTTTAGGGTGGGGATTATGGCTTTGGGAATATGGATCCTCTCAATAAAGTCCCGTTTAAGAGAGCCAGAAGTAGGGTTAAGAAGGGTCTAGGATTGTAGCGTTTAGGTTTTAGGGTAGGGCTCTAGGTGCGAGCTAGGGTTGTGGGATCTGTCTTTATCATTTTTTTTGCACGGGGTCTGGGGTTCGGAAATTTGAGGCCTCTATTTTAAGGATTAGCGCTTGGGATTTTGGGGTTTGGGGATTTTGGGGTTTGTAGGGCTGTGTTTTCCGGTGTCTGGAGTTTTGTTTTGTCCAAGCGCGAGGGAGTTCTAGGACTTCGGAATCTTTGCGTTGTCCCTTTCCTGCTCTGCATCTCTGCGCGAAACAAATTACAAGGCACCAACAAAGCACAGAAGCAAACATAAGGATAGGGATATCCCAGATAAATCCCCTCATAATGAAGCCCAGTATAAGGTCGGGATATGCCTATAAAACGCATGTGCTTGAGTGCTTTGAGTCCCTAAAATTACGGTCTCACAACTCGGACAATGCATACGAGGCCTGGGGTAATATACTATAGGGGCCTCAATAATTCGACTAGGGTTCCTTTGAACGGGTTTATAAGGGTTACTGTAAGGGGTCTATACTGGTACTATATCAGGGGCTTCAATAATTAAAATCAGGTTTTGGAGCATATTATACCATGATTTTATTAAGGAGCCCCAAAACAATATAAGTAATTATGAAGGCCCCAATATTACAGGAATTGAGTGTCTGGTAGTTACTTCGACTAGTTGACAGGTAGCCATAGTACGATGGCAAACGAGTTGAAGTGGCATCGCGGATCGCGCTGAAAGGGCCTACTGTAACTGCAATCAATGCCACCCTAAAGCCAACTCAAAGCCCAAGCCAACCACTCAACCCTGAACCTTGAACCCTCTCTCTCTCTCCCAGGCATTCGAAACGTCAAGCCCGGTTGAACCCTAAACCCTCAAACCCGAAACACCTAGACCCAAAACCCTAAACCCAAAAAATCCTTAAAGCCCTAAACCAGTGCCAAGAGTCAGGGCCTGGAGATCTGTCTGTGTGGCTTGGCTCACAAAGTCGAAGCTCACTAAGCTGACCTGCACCTCCAGTACTTGGATGATCATGGGACTTAGTAAGTAGGGTTATAAGTTATAAGTGCCTTAATTGGGGTTATAGGTACTTATAAGCATAGTTACCTAAATTTTCAACCCCACTTATTAATCCCATGATCCTCTAAGTAATCTAGGGGGCCGAAACCGCCCGAGCAGGGGCTCTTCATAGGGCTCCACTTTATCATGAAGCCTTCTCAACCTTAATAGTCAGAATCTGGTTCGTGGGCAAATTTCTACTACACTCCTAGCGAGGCCTACGAGCGAGTGTTACTACTCAGTACTCATTGCAGCTTGTGCTCCTCGGGCTTCCGGTGGCTGGTGGCTGCAGAATTCGGGGGTGTGTCCGGAGGCTCCTTTTACTGGACTGATACTGGAGATCTTTTTTCCCTCCTACGTGGCAAGGACGAAGCCCGCATTACAGGGGGAGAAGTATTAATACTTCGGGTCGACATAGAATTGGGGCATTCCTCGGTCGCCGCCCATGTGCCCTGGTCTTTGGTCCTACCCACACCCACCCCGCCCAATTCCCAAAACCCTTTTGCAGCCAGGCCTCCCAAAACCCTAGAGCCCTAATCCCTTTTTCAACTGGCCTGCTGCGACTCTGCCAGGATTAACACTCAAACCCTGAGCCCCAAAAACCCTAAGCCCTGAATTGGGCCGCCTGTATCAGGGTTTCTTAAATGAGTCCTACTATTTTGGGGCTATAGGCCCAGAGTTTCTTAATCAGCTTCCTACACTATTATAGAAGCCTGATTAATAGATCCCTTATAGGAACCCTTACAGACCCCTTTATAGGAACCCTAAAACAATTAGTGGAAGGATACATGCGCTAGCTGAGTGCGCTGGGGGGGGTCAACAAAAATTGCTTTTATTTTATTATATATTTTTTGCCCCCCCCCCTAGCGCACTCAGCTAGCGCACGTATCATTCCACTCTAAGTCTTCTTTTCGTCTAGTTTAATCCGTATCATTACTGATATAACAGTAATGTAAATTAACTATACGGTTTCTATGTATTAAGGGTTGTTACGTCTAATTTTGATATACATAGCCATCGTAACAATATTAAGATACAAGTGCAATGTAAAGAACACGCGTGATTGTTGAAATGCGTACAAAAACGTACGTAATCTGGAAACATCGCAAGACCTCATGTGTGCAAAAACCGGAGCCCCACAGCGTCCCTTTCTGAAAATAAAGGCCTTGGGTTTCCTTTACCCAAAACCCCAAAGCCCCAAGCTTGCCTCGCAGTCGCGGCCCTTGGCTCGACGTGGCCCTTCAGCGTCTGAGCCAAGGTCTCTCCTGGGCTCTTGGATCCATAAGGGTTCCCTTAAGGAGATCCATAAGCGTTCCTTTAAAGGGATCCATAAGGCGTTAGGGGCACCAGGCAGTTGTTGCTTTATAGGGATCCATGAGGGTTCCTTCAAAGGGATCTATAGTAGAGTTTTAGACTATAGGGGCCTTAAGAGTTTGAATAGGGGTTCCTATATAGCGATCCATGAAGGCTCCTTTAACGGGATCTATAGTAGGGTTTTAGAATATAGGGGTCTTAATAGTTAGAATAGGGCTTCCTTTATAGAGATCCATAAGGGTGCCTTTAAAGGAATCTGTAGGGCTTTAGGGTTTAGGGTTGGAGGGTTTGGGGGTTTTACTGTGTGGTGCTTAGGATGGGGGATTGGGGACAATTATTGGGGATTATATGAGGACTACAGGGATCCATTCCCCATTCCTTTCTAAGACCCAGACAGCTGCTTAAGTTGGGAGTTTAGGGTTAGGGTTTAGGGTTCAAGTTTGGAATTTAGGGTTACTTTGGGCTTTTTGGGTTTAGGACCATTTGTTTCAGTTTAGATTTTGGGGCTAGTGTTTAGGGTCTAGCGTTTGGAGTTTACGGTTGGTTTAGTTTTTTTTTTAAGGTTTAGGGTTATTTCCCTCCTACCTAGCAAGGACGAGCAAGCAGTGAACATTGCACAGCAACTCCGAAGAACAGTTTAGGGGTTTAGGGCTTTGGGGGGTTAGAGCTTATTGGTTTAGGGGTTCAGGGTTTCTAGTTCATGGTTGGGATAGGATTAATCATGTAGTTTTTTCCTTACTAGGTTTAAGTACCCCAAAAAATGTAAAATTTTACCCAACTATGACAAAGGTTTAGGAGTTCAATCTAAGTTGCCAAAAGCAAGGAGCTCAGCATGAACCATAGTTCCCTTGCTCTCCTTGACTCTGAGCCCTTATAGAACCCATCTACAGCCCTAGCAGGACCCCTTAAAATCAAGTTCCTTTTTTTGCCCGAACATGGTAGTAACACTATGTTTCTCTCAAGTTCCTCAGCAAGAGCCCAGTCTCTGCGTTGTGAAAGTTGAGACACTCGCGGTCTCGAGCTCTTCCAGACCTCGGAGGCAGGCGGAGTGCAGAAAAGGGTGACCTTAAACGCAACAGTGCTCCTTTAAGGGTACCCTACGAGCTCCTGCAAGGCTCCTGGGGGGTTCCTGAAGGGAACTACACAGGTTCCTTTAAGGCGTTTGAAGGGGCTCCTGTAAGGACACTACATCAGCGGTTCCTGTAAGGATGCTACAGGGGTTCCGGCAGTGTCCGGTAAATCAAAGCTGTCCAGGAGGTTCCTGTAAGGATACTGTACGGGTTCCGAGAAGACTTTCAAGGGTTTCCTTATACGGACCTTGAAAGTTTTCAAAGGGTTTCGGGTGAGGGTACGCAGGGATCCTTTTGGACGGCTCAGGCTTTTAAGGGCTTCCTACAAGGGTGCATGGGTTCCTTTAGGGCGGGTCTTTTAAGGGTTCACACGAATAATACAAATCCTAGTAATCCTAAACCTAACCCTAAACACCCAAAACTCCACGCCTGAACAGCTACAAACAACCATGCACCAATGCGAAGTACGAGATCAACTCTGAGCTCGTTTTGCTGCATGCACATACAGATGTCTGTGTACGCCTATGTGTCGATCTACCTAGTCTTCCAATATGTATACACACACATGGCTCTTCATACATATGTACGTACATGGTCGATCGACAGATAAGCCATTCATGCCAACCATGGAGTGGGGCGACTCGTCTCGCAGCCTCTGCACGCAGTGAGCAGCGACCAGAGGCCAGTGACAAGACGAGAACTCATGCGTCGAGTATTAGCTTCGAGACGCCGCGAGCATATTGGGGAGACAAGGCCGGCAAGGCCAAACCCGTTCGAGGACTCTGCAGCATTATCCACCTTCGACTTTCGAGGCACAGAGTCCGGGTCGGACGCAGTCTATATCAATTTTTACACTTGGTAGCCCTTTGGCCAAGGGCGAAAATTATTTATGGATGGGGCCGTTGGCATGCGACAAGGATCATACATGTCAATCGCACCTTTTCGGATCTGCTTGCGACTTTTAGTGGCGACTTGGCATGCGACAAGGATCATACATGTCAATCGCACCTTTTCGGATCTGCTTGCGACTTTGAGTGGCGACTTGCGACTACGACTGGCGACTACAACTGACTGATTGGCAGTGGAATGTGAAAAATGTTCGACGAGCTATGCAATATTTCTGCTTGGTGCAATTAACACTTCACTGTGCCACAGCCAAAAAAGACTGCGACTGCAGCGGCCGGTTGTCAGGGTGGCAGAGGACCAGCCTGACGGTCGGGATCATAGATTCTCATAGATGGTGTTTTGCGACTCAAGGCATTCAACTTTAATCTGGCCTCTTCGTGGGGCACGACGTCCGACTCCCTGTAGGAACCACTCGCAGCCTGACAGTTCAACAAAAGAGCAATGGACACTGGTTCCAACAATAGGGTCCCTGCCTGCAGCGGGTTGCCTTCGAAGTCAAGACGACCCGACCTCGATCCACAACTGCAGGCAATCAACTCAGTGCAATGGCAAGCTTCGGAACAGCAGTGGCAGTGTTTTACGACTGTATGAATGTAACGACTGGCTTCTGATTGTTGCTTTGCAACAGTCGACTTTAGGATGGACAGTACCCACGGGCTGGTTCACGACTGCAAACTAAGAAACGGTCGTCTAAGTTTACTACGACTGTTGTTGATTGACTATTTCTTGGACTTGCTGCACATACCAGCCTGTGGTGCCGACTACTGCAGTTGCCTCTGACCCCAACAACCGCAATCATGAGCTCGACTGTTGGAGCTCACTCGTTCCCCAAAAACCTACAAGATACGCCCTCTGTACTCTGAGCGATGACGACTGCAGCAGCCACAAAGCGAACGAGGTCGCTGCTGTCGTTGAGAGTCACCGACTTCGAGCTCCAACTGAAAGGCCGGCGAGAAGGCGCCGAAGCGCCCTCGAGGATTGTCCACTTCGACTCGGGCAGACGAGCGATGTGCTTCAGCTGCTGCACGACGGCTTTGTGTTTCTCGTCGAAACGACTGGTCAAAGAAATGACCCTAACTTGGCCGGTGCGACTGCTCGGCAGATACGTCTTGGCACCCAACCCACGAGTCATGTCTGTCTTCTGCACCACTGTTGCACCCAAAGCGACGACTGGGAGCTCCAAGAGTCCGAGCGACTTTCGGGTAAACTCCAGGTGCTTGTCGACTATGATGCACGTTGGGGTGCCCAGTGCAAGCATCTTCACCAAAGCCATTGCCGTGAGGGATGCACAACTCTGGATGAAGCAGCTGCTGCTGGCGACTCTCTGCACTGGCAGGGCCTCGTCGCAGGCGTTGAGAATGCGACTGAACTTGGTGTGCCTGAACTCTCTGGCCTGCTCGACTTGCGACTGTGTCGTCGGCGCTGGTGCGATCGACCGTCCCGGTCGTTCAGCAGGCTTGTCGTAGGCCTGCTTGCCGACTGAACGCAAGTGCTTCTGCTTCTGGCTTTGGGCGACTTTTCTTTTTGTGTTTTTGTCGAAATCGCGAAGCGCCTTGCTCCATGCCGACTCGTCGTCCATGTTCTGCATCGCAGCACGGAGGTCGCCTACGGAGCCTCCGAATATGGAGGGCGCTTGCCCTCCACGCTCCTTGGCACGTTCTAGCAGCTCTTGAGCTGCTCTGTCTCGACTGCGTTTCAAGGCCACCTTCGTGTTCGACTTCTTGACCCTTTCGACTCCGGCGTCTTTGCGACTCTTGTACAGGCAAAACCGCCTGCCGTGAGTCTCAACCCAAGCTTCTTGCCACTGGCGACTGAGAGCCGTCAGGCCACAGGAGATATCGCCGTCCTCGATCAAAAACAAAGAATCAGATGTGGGGTCTGGATTCCGGACACATTATTGCCGCCAAGCATCGTGTAGGCTCTGCTGGACGACTGCCGACTCGTGCTCCGGGAGGTGGAAGCAAAGCAGCGCCAAGTTCTCTGGATTTTCCAGTGGACCTGAATGCGCCTCGACTATTTCTCTGATCTTAGAGAAGTCTCGCTCGACTGGCCCCGTTCCGTCGAGCACGGCCAAATACCATGTGGCGACTGCAAGGGCATGGTCGAAAAGCTGGCCCCCGCCGACTGCTTCTCGATACTGAGGCAAACAACTCCATGCATCCAGGTTGTTGAACATGCCGACTTTAGCCGACTGGATGTCGGCTCTGTGCTTCTTGGCAAGGAAAAGGGCAGCATGCTCCAAGCGCTCAGCAACGAGACGACTGTCCTCAGCCAGGTTGGGCTGGACCAGATATTATTATTGGACTGACACAGTTGTTTTAGTATCTTGCTGCCTAAGTTCCATGCCGGTCGACTGCGACTTTTCGTAGGCGTTGCACACGCGGCGGGTACACATGCGCAGAGAGTTCGTCAAGTGCTCGGCCGACTCGGTCTGCGGGAGAGTCTTCAGCCACGTTGGCAGGTCGAAGCATCTAAAGGCCAGAAGCCTTGGTCATGTATGTCCCAACCAAATTTTGTTTCGGGATCAGCTCTAAGAGGTTGAGGCATCGTCTTTATTAAAGGCATCGGCCAGTACTTTTCTGGATGAAACTTATGACGAGAATGTCGACGACTGTTTAAGGACCGACTCGACATTTCGACTTCAAGGCACAACGTCACGCTCTTCAAAGGATCCAGGTAACCTACAACCGTAGACCAAATTATGGAACAGAGCGATGACGACTCACTGAGCTGCGGGCAACGACTGCGGGTCGAACTCGGCCCTTAAGCGCTTGTCGGCCAACTGCCAGCACAGCGACATCTCCTCCATGACGCTAACCGCCTCTTCCTTCGCCTTCGCATGCCAGAAGACCTTCTCGCGCATCCCCGGAGCCACTCCATATCGAAGGGCAGGCATCTTCATCACGTTGTCTGTCGCGACTTGCACCATCGTCCTGGAACCACTCTCGGCCTCGCCCAAGATGTGCGCCTCCCCGAAAAGCAGTCCTGGTTTTGAAACCGTAAATCCCGAACCCTCTAACAATTAAAAAACAGGAGCCGACTAACTTGCAGCCCGGATACGACTCCTGTCGCGAAACTCCTCAATCTCGCTCCAGGTTTTCGCCGGGTCGTGAACCTGCTTGTCGAAGGTGCCGACTAAACGGCGAGTCTCGGAACCCCAGTCGGCAGTGAGCCCGGCGACTATGGCCATCCGAGGACCGATGGCCTCCAAGAGCTCCGCACATTTCTGCCTCATCTTGGCTGTCTGTCGACTGTCCGAAGCTTTGTAAGCAAGGAGGAGTGCGACTGCAGGCAACAAGGCCACAAAGAGCCGGTGAGGTTCGGCAGTCGACTCGTACCTTCCACAGCACACAGCTTAGAATTGTGGTTACATTGCTATTGAACCATTCCTATTCAGAGACACATTACAAGGTTATGAGCCGATTACTACTGCTACGGCTACGGCCACGACTGACTACTGCCAGTACGACTACTACTACTACTACTACTACTACTACTACTACTACTACTACTACTACTACTACTACTACTACTGCTACTACACTACGACTGTACTACGACTGTTCTACTACTACTACTACTACTACTACTACTACCACAACCACAACTACTAGTACTACCAATAATTACTACTAGTACGACCAGCAATAACAGAACTACAACAACAACTACTACTACTATTACTACTACTACGAGTATTGTTGGTATCACAAATACTACTTACTTACTACTACTACTACTACTACTACTACTACTACTACTACTACTACTACTACTACTACTACTACTACTACTACTACTACTACTACTACTGAGCTGTTGCATTGGAACGAGGCTTGAGTGCAGCACGGTACTACTACTACTACTACTACTACTACTACTACTACTACTACTACTACTACGACTACGACTACGACTACGACTACGACTACGACTACGACTACTACTAGTACCACCACTACTACTACTACTACTACTACTACTACTACTACTACTACTACTACTACTACTTCTATTACTACTACTACTACTACTACTACTACTACTACTACTTCTACTACTACTACTACTACTAGTACTACTAGGACTACTACCTACTACGGATAAAAAATCTGGTACTACTGCGACTATCATACTAAGCTACTACTACGACTACTGCTACTGCTACAATACTATTACGAGACCAATGCCATGTACCAGTACAGCTACCCCCACCCCATATGGCACCATGAATGCAAGCGGCCTCCCGTTCTTGGCAGCCACATCACCTGCAGATTCCCGCAGGCGCCTCCCAGCTCTCGCTCCCCAGCGGGCGCATTAGCGCTTGGCCCCGCTGTCATGTGCCGGCACTGGCACGTTGGCCTCAAGGGGAGTGCTGGGAGGAAATGTGCACCACCGCCCCACACCCGGCCAATGGTGTGGGAGGAACCGTCCTGGCGTGCCTGGTTCCCCCTCGGTAGGGCTGATCAACCACCACACCCACCACCCGTAGTACTAGAGGTTGTAGTAGTAGTCGTAGTATTGGTGGTCGTAGCAGTAATAGTACTAGTAGCAATAATTGTAGTAGTAGTAGTCGTCGTCGTAGTACTAGTAGTAGGAGGAGTAGTAGTAGTAGGAGTAGTAGTAGTAGTAGTAGTAGTAGTAGTAGTAGTAGTAGTAGTAATAGTAGTGGTAGTGGTAGTGGTAGTGGTAGTGGTAGTGGTAGTGGTAGTGGTAGTGGTAGTGGTAGTGGTAGTAGTGGTAGTAGTGGTGGTAGTGGTGGTACTGGTGGTACTGGTGGTAGTGGCGGTCCTACTACTACTACTACTACTACTACTACTACTACTACTACTACTACTACTACTACTACTACTTCTACGTCTAAATAATTAACCTACGACTTTACTATCTGTACCGACTACCTACCACCGACAGCTTAGTTTTGGCGTCTTGCTTCAATTTAATAACCAAGTATCCTCTGCGGAGCATAGTTCATGTGGGCGATTACCTTCTTCAGCACGCCCGACTGTAGGCCCTCGGCCGAGAGTACATGCCGTTGGGCGGCTTGCAGCTCGCGCTGCCACACCAGGCTATTTCGAATGCTCGGGACGATATCCTCGAAAATCTGGTGGATGAACTCTCCGAACGTGTCTTGTCGACCTGACTTGTTTCCATCCGATGATTGCAAGCACAACGCCACTAATTTCGGCCCGTTGTCATTGTGGCCAAGCGGCTGAGAGGCTCTTTCGTTGCAATGCGAATGGCGTGACAACTGTCACGTACGACTAGAGCGACTTGTGGCAGCAAGGAGTGCACGTGCAAACGCAAGGACCGCTGCAGGCCTGGGCAGCCGTCGCCGCAGAGCACCATGATCTTTCGGACGGTGCGACTATAAAGATCGTCGTCTCCGCCGCAGATCGACTGTAGCATGCGTTGGGTCGACTCCACGATCTGTTTGCTGCAGTCGGCGTCGTAGCTCTCGAGCGTTGTTGTCTCGTTCAGGAGACGAACCCCCAGCAGCACGAATCGTGTGCAAATGCGAGAGTCCTGCAAAGTGGAAGGCCAGGGTCTAAGTACAATCCATGCCACTGTGATTTGAAAGCAAACAACGGAGCATGCCTCTCGGAATGCCAGGCGAGCACGAAATACTCGCAAGTTCTTGCGGTCGTCGCATGCTATAGTAATCGACTCGGCCATCCGCAGCAGTTTTCTGATTTTTTCCTGCTCGACTGAGGCCATAACTTGCACCATTGAGCTGATGGCCGAGGCTCCGGGATCTCGAGTTCGACTGTTTGTGCGCCTCAAATATTCTGACGTGGCATGGTACAAGGAAGCCGCATTAAAGGAGGAGGGCGTCTTCATGGATCTCCACACCATCAGCCAATCCCGCGGTTGGGGAACCTTAGCAGGCTTGGTTGTCTGACTACAGAGATCCGTGACATGTTCGCCACGCATCACCGTGCATACAGTATTGAGATCCCGACGGCACCTTGCAACTTGCAACAACAATTCGTCCTCGCGAGAGGTCTCCAAGAAATCGACCTGACAGGTCTGCAAAGGTTCTTTCAATTCGGATAACACGTTTTGAATAAATCACTGTCTGCCGATATGTCAGACGAGGCTCTGCTTGGGCTTCGGGCCGTTCACAAGCGAACCACTTGTGAACAGCTCGCTTGTGACAAGATTGCATGAGGTGCTGCTTGATGGACCAGCTAGACAGCGAGTTGAAGCTGTTCACCTCGAAGCGACCCCATGCAGTGGACGACTTGCTGGTGCGCAGCTTGTCGCTGGACGACTTGCAAGTCGTTGCTGCATATGCGCAAATCTGACAGCCGACGCCCCACATCTTGCCAGCTGCTGGCTGTCTCTCGGTGAGCCACTTGACGGACATCTTGACTCCGCCGGCGCTGCTGAACTTTACATGGCCCGACCTGAGGACTGGCCGTGTGCCTATCAGGCATAAAAGAAAGAAAAACCTACTAGACTTGATTGCCGAGGAACTCCTGTGTCCACTTTTTGCCGAACCGGCCCCACCGACATCTGGCGCAGTTCTCGTGGAATTCCGCGTGTTTTTGCCGGTGTTCCGACTCGGTCCACTGCAACATCTCGTCTTGTTCCTCCTTGGAGAGTTTCGCTGTCCACCGCTTGGCCGTGGCTGACTTCGACTTGGCGGGAGCAGTCGGCTTCCGGGGCGACTTCGGGACCGACTTTGCAGGGCGACGTGTCTCCTTCGGGACACTCTTGTTGGAGCGCGGCTTCTTGGATGCAGGTCCCGCCGCAGACGTCTCCGATAAAAGGTCCTCCAGCGAACGCTTGCCCATGGCTCATGGCTCAGGCAAGCCAGCAACAATATGCTGACTGAAACCCATAAAACCTGAAATTGTTATCATGTAGTATCAACTGACACTGATGACGACTAAAACATCAGGCGACCTCGAGGTTTTGCGACTGCAACCGGGAAACGCCGTGCAAAGCATGGACTGTCGCAAGACGGCAAGAGCACCTTCTGAGATTCCAAGGACTCAGCGTGGTCCGCATCGGCAATCGTCGGCAGGCCTAGCAGCAGCTGCAATGTTCACGAGATGCAACTGTCGCAAGACGGCAAGAGCACATTCTGAGATTCCAAGGACTCAGCGTGGTCCCCATCGGCAATCGTCGGCAGGCCTAGCAGCAGCTGCAATGTTCACGAGACGTAATTGCGCTCACAGTGGAACCACGTAGGACGGTGTTGCAAGTCCAACAACCCCGCATCTGCTGTTCCTTTCTGCAACAGCCTTGCTCCCGGGCTCCGACGGACGAGTCGACTAGTTTTAAATTAAATTGAACTAATAAATTTCAAGCTAATTGCACTGCTGCTGCACCCTTCCTGTACATGTCCGGGCTGTCATCTTGCAAGCAGACCCGCGACGACTAAAGGCGCCAGCACGTGGACTAATTTCAAGTGTGCACGACTATGAACATGCAACTGTGGCCCTTTTCACCTGTGGCCTGGAAGCCGCGAAGCAGCAGGGGTCAGCGAGCAACTCCTCCAAGGCCACCTTCAAAGCGACTGTCGGAGTGGCCCGACGAACGGAAGCGACTGGGACTGGCCGACCCATCGCAACAGCCCGCTTGTGTCGTTTCTTCCGGCCGTCCACTGCTGTGGCAATTCGCCGTGAAGCAGTTCGCGGGCCTTCAGAATCATAGGAGTTGAGGCAGACAAGAACCTCTTCCAAGGTTGGGTTGGCCGTTCTCACGGCCAGACTCCCTGCACGACGGCTTCTCTTAGTCTTCGTCTTGCACCTCGAGCTCGTCTTGTCGACAATCGGAGCCAGCGACGGTCGGATTGGTGAAATATCGCGACTTGGAGAACGACTGCAGTCCTGCACCACGCCAGATACGTGTTGCTTGCCTTTGATTCGCACCCGCCAGAGAAGCTTCCTGGACGACTCCTTGCAGCGAAACACAGCTCAGTACTCAAGCTCCCGTGTCAGCACGCAATCTAGTGCTGCCAAAGATTCGGCCACGAGGTCTGCCGTCCTCGGTACCTTTTTGTTTCGCTTCGCTGCATGCTCGGCGACTGTCATGGCTGGATGCTTTCCCACTGTGACTCGAGGCGACTCGGCCGAGCAAGACATGTACTTACCACCGGCATTTGCAGTCCCCGAAACAATCTTGATGCGCCACACGACGCCGGCCTCTGCAAAAGAGAGCAGCAGGAAGACCTGCCAGTGCCTTGGCAGACGCAGATGCAAGCGAGACTCGCGAACTTGCCGAACCCGCATTCAGGCAGCAAGTGCAGGCTTCTTTTTTCTCAATGTTGAGAGAGAGAGCAAGCCTAGCCAACTAAAAGAGCAGCTTGCGGCATGGATCGGCCCGACTTCTGATCTTCGTTATTATCTCACAGAATTCTTTGCTTCGTCCAGACCATACAAATGTAACTCGTGATCATGTCAGTGCATCTCTTGGCCGTGCACACGATTTCTGCAACGATTGCTAGGTATGAAAGGCATTGGGGGTTCGGCTTCCAAACCAGTCATTGTGAACATCTAAGTGTATGTATTCCCGCTTCGTCGTCCGTCGTCTATTATTATAGCGTGCAGCCAATCCTTGCGAAACTTCAACTTCAAGCATCGCATCTGGAATCTGGCCAGCCGCATGCTCCGCACACATACTACGAAAGCAATCTTTCCACGTGATAGCGTGTAGGTTGCAGACGCGTCGACTGTGGCCTGCTGCTATTGTCGTTCTTGTCGTTGAACGTTGCCTTCTGCTTCTTCCTGCTTCGCCGAGCAACTGGATGAAGCGTCCTGTTGATACGGTGGGCAGCGACTCTGGCAGAGGAGGGGTCGGCTCGCAGGCAGGTGAGTAATGTCTCCAGTTGCCCTGTGCCTGCTGGGGCTGACGACTTATGCTGTCTGGCAGTCTTCCCCAGGCGCTTCAACAGTTTCTTGCTCTCCTGCCGTGCAGCTCGTTTCTCCGCCTTGTCGACTTTTTTCCAGGGTCGACGCCTTCTGGGGTTGGTCGACGCAAATCCATGTGGGACGTCTGATTGCATGAGCCTGTCGTCTTGGTCACGACCGCTCGTCTTGCTACTGCAATCCGACTTCTCCAAGGGACAGTCGGGCTCGTCGATTTCCTGCAGGAGAGATTCCAAATAATTAGCATCCGTATCCGACTCCGGTTCCTCCTTCACCTGGACCACCGGCTCCTGGGCCTGTTGCCTAGCACGCCGCCGACTTTTGCCCATGCTGGATTTCGCTTGCACTTGAGCCGACTATCTCGATCAGCATACTTGGGATCAGTTCTGGCTTCACATGCAGCACGACGACTGACAGGAAGCATCCAGTACTTGGGACCCTGGCGTTTTGGCGACTGCTGCAGTCACCTGGGCAAGCTTAGTATTGCAGCAGGAATTGATGACGAGGGATGGCAGGCAGACTCATGTTGAGGCGTTTTGTTTCCTGCAAGCCGCCTGGTGAGACAATGCCGACTGAAGCTTCTCGATCCAACTTAATTCCGCGGCAGCTTGGCTTATGGAGGCCGACGGGTTCCTGTTCAGTGCTGCTCTGTTGCCTCCACCCGTTGTCAATGACGTCTTGGATTCCAGAATCTGAGGCCACTGTGCACGGTAAACCAGCTCCAAGCCTGCACTTGCTTCCATGAGGACTTGGACTCCAGCATCTTACACCTGAATGGCAAAACCAGCTGCAAGAAAGGATGGCCACAACAGATTTCGACAATGCGAGTGACTCGCACTGTCGAAATCGTTCTGTCCATCCTCTGTCGCGACTCAGAAGCATGACGACCGGAATTCAGGCCATGGCCGCGGGAGGACACAAACCGCCATGCTTTCATCAAACAAACCAACCTCAACTGCAGTCGACCAGAGCCTCAAAGCCCAGCAGCTGCGACTGGAAGATGCAGATAAACTGTTGATCAGGACACAAAGGCCGAACCCGTCATGCTTTCAATTTCATCAAATCGACCTGGGCTACCCGCTAGCGCACGACTGGAATGAGAATATGGGATGATCACTGTCGGGCGCACTATTTAAGTGTAGCAGACAGAGCCCTGACCCTTACTAGGCCGACCAGCTCCTAGAGCCCTGACCCTTTCTACGCCGACCAGCTCCTTCTGCAACTATGTGATCAGAAAAAGCAGGTCTGACTCACGGATTCTAACTTGAAACGCTACCACTGAAGAACCAGGCCCGCGGCTTGGGCATGTGGCAGAGCGCATGGCCTGCACACAAGATTCGGGCAGTAAGAATCTGTCAGAGTCGGTGTTTTCAATGAATGAGTTCTCTCAGTTCAGACTTCGACTATGATCTGTATCGCATGCTGCGATCGCTGGAACACGTCCTGCGCACTCCAACAAAGCCCTGGCCCTTAGACCAACTAGCTCGGACAGCAAGTTGCGAAAAGCAGAGAACGACTGTCTGATTTGAAGCGCAGTGTCAAACTGAAGGCAGCCGGTACGCACCTCTGTTGAACCTTGTCCGGGTGCGACCTGATTGTGCATTCGTTGCATGTCTGCCAAAAGAAAAGCATGATGCCGACTGATTACAGTGCCCTGACCACTGCAGCGTTGCGGGCGCATTTTATTCCATGGGACGACTCCAGGCAGGAGCTGCCAGGGATGATCCGACTGTCGACTGTGCTGGGACAGTCTGTGGTTCCGACGAGGACAAAATTGGCTGGGTTGCTGCCAAGTCGTCGCTTAATTATTCATTGTTCTATGATGGCAATGGCCAAGATCTGCTGAATGAAAAGTCACTGCTCTCGGAGCTGGAAACTTTTAGCGACTAGGCTTTGCCAGCTACCTCGTCCTCGTCTTCCGACTCCGACTGCAAAGGTTCGTCCTCCTTGCTTTCGCTAGCAAGGATGTCCGCGAAGACTTGGCCCACTGTTTCAGCGAGCGACGACTCGTAGAGTGAGGAGCCATGCGTGGTGATGACGACTAGGGAGGCTCGGTCTGTGACATTGGCCAGGAACGACTGGTGAGCGGCATCGTGCGCGAAGCCGATGTAGTGAACCTGAGCTGGAACTGACTTCATTACTGCGAAAACGTTATTATTATTGATAAATCAATTAATATGCCGGCGGAAGGCGTTCGACTGGCCCTTGGACGACATACAAGCGCAAGCCAACGAAGCGGATCCCGGGCTCATGTCGACTACGCTGGTGACCTGCAAGTCGACCAAGAACTGCCTGATCAGGGCTCCGAAATCTGCACATGCAATGCTGGAGCTGCTTAAACTTAAAAGGCCACCTCAACAAACTTTGAAACTCACCACGCCTCCACCATGCGATCGACTTGCTCTCGTGCCAGAACAAGGGAACCCCACTGCGGGACCACTTCTTCGGCGTCGCGACTTCCTTCGCGGCAAAGATGCGCTGCTTGTCCTGCGCATCTATCATCGGCAGCGACGCCGGCCAAGAAACGCCTGTGTACGTCGTGCAGAAGGTCGACCTCGGACTCAGGTGTCATGCAAAGTTCAAAACCCTAAAAACCCTATATTTTAAACCAGTTTGTCGACTGCTGCCGCCGAGAGTCTCCTCGCCGGCCCCTGCAAAGGTCTTCCTCTCGCGCACCTGCATTTTGCTACGACTGAAGACCGTGAGCATGAACCCAATCTCCAGCGGGCGACTCCCAAAGGCCACCTCGCGAGTTCTCATTCGGTAGGGGCGTTTGCCAGAGTAGATGATACTCAGTTCGACTGCGTTGGCACCCATTGTACTCTTGGCGACCTCCTGCTCCAGGTGCTTCCGAGCTTTTCGACTCCGCCCATCGAAAACGACTATAATGTCTCCCGGTTGCGACTGCTTGAGGACCCACTCCAACCTGAGTCATCACCGAAACAGGCACAGCACACAAACTGCTGCAACATATTTTGCCCACAAGCCTGCTCTCGAACTTCATGGCGGTGGGCTTGCCGTCAAAGGGGTCGACCCATGGCTTGGTGTCGGATTCCTGCAGAAGGTCGACTGACAGGACCACGAGGCGATGCGACTTGCCAGCCTCCGTCTTCGTCGAAGCCGTGATACTGGAGGCTACGACTTCAGTCGCCTGGGCCGTGTCGTGAAACACGGCGAATTGGACGACTGTCTTCCGAGCTTTCGATGCCGCCTTCCATGCAGCCTGCCTCTCTTCCTTCCTTTTCTTCTCCTCCGGATCGTCCCCCAAACTGTTCGACTTGGCCAGTGTCCTCAAAGGCGTGGCGGTCGACTCCGACGTCGAAACAACCGTCGTCGCGACCTCAATCGCCCTGAAGAGGTCCTGCGAGGCGACGACTAAGGCAAGTTTCTTCTCCGCCTCCGCCGGTTCCATCAGAACGCTCGGGATCTTGGCGTAGAAGGTCGACAGGACCAGCAAGTCAGCATCGTACTCGCCCTCGTACCTGGTATTGGCGAAGCTGTCAAGACCTATTATTTTACTACGTAGTAGTTATTTGTCGACCATGCAAAAAAACAATACCTATTGCGCCCGAATTCAAGGAGTTTCCCATGGTGGCCAACTGGTTGGAAAGCTTCGACTTGCCCTTGTTGAATTTCTCCAGGGGCGTCTGGACGACTTCATCCTCGCCACTCTTCTCGGCGGCGACGACTGGGAAGTCCTCGTTCCACGCAACGGGCGACTTGAACTTCGACCAAACATCCATCAGTTCCGACTTGCTCTGATTGTTCTGGACCGAACTGAGGAAGTTCTCGACACAGTCGACAAAGAGCATCCTCGCGGCACACAAGTCCGCGAACCCGGGCTTGCCGCCTTTCGTCTCCGCGCCCATGTTGTTGGTTTTGAAGAAGTCCGGCTTCACCTGATTGCGAATCAGGCCGACTAGCGAGCTCTCCATGCAATACTCGAAGAAGGTCGACTCCATCCTCTCCGCCGCCGGATACCTCTGTAGACAGTAGACGATTCTCAACAGCTTGGAGTACTCTTCCAAGAATATTTTGGAAGAGTATCGCAGCGACATCGACTGGAGGATGGCGCGCGACTTCTCGGTGAGCACGCCCTTGATCTTGATCCTAGCAGGGTCGTCGCTTACATCGAAGCAAACCCGGACTACACACAGGAGTGGCTAAGGCTAGCCAAGGAACACAGCCGTCATGACCGAGGTGGTCACCGGCTTCAAGTCGAAGAGGATCGCCTGGCTCTGCGCGAACTTGACATGCTGCGCCACCACGGTCGTGCCCACCTCCTTGGAGAGGAACTCGTACCGGACCAGCCAACTGAGGAGCGACTCCCCATTGGCCTGGGCGGACAACTTATGGTTGCCCGACAAGTTCATCGCCTGCTTGTACCCGTCCGCCTCCGACTCCAAACGCCGCAGATGGAGCGTTACGCTCAAGCCCGCTTTCAGCAGCGCTTTCGTTCGCGGCCCGTCCTTCGCCTTCAAAGCGCGGGCGACTGCTAAGTACCAGGCGTTCACCGTGGTCATCCCGTTCAGGATCGGGTAGCGGGCGACTTTCAAAAGCTTCTCCAGCGACCCGGCCGACTCCTCCATCGACTTGGAAACCCACAGGTGGATCGTCGTCGGGAAGAGGAACTGACCATGAACCTTGGCCGACTCGCCAAAGAGCTTCGACTCAAAGTCCTCCATGCTTTCCCAGCTTACTGCATCGAAAAAGAACTTGGACGACTCCTGTCCCATCGCACACCAAAAGATGCTGGCACCTGCTTCGTACATCTTGTTCTGATGGAGCGACAGGAGCGCATGCTCGTCCTCCCACATCTCCTTGTAGCTGGCGGCCGACTTGGAGTCTATCCGCAAAGGCTTGATCGACTCCAGGGTGTCCACCATGCTGAGTTGCAAATCGGAGTCGTCCTTGTAGGTCCGGACGAAGTCGAGGAGGTGCCACTGCACCTAAGTGCGTGCCCAGACACACCCCCCCCAAGGCTACAGGGCATACGACTCACATGTGACTTATTCTGCAAGCCGGAATACCCAGGAGACTACTTTGCTCATCGTCTCGCGACTGTCCTCGAAGGGCTCGGGTTCCCTCCAGTCCCACGTTGGAGCTGCAGCGGCCGACACAGGCCCAGCGAGTCGGGCGCTTTTGGCAGGCACAGCAACAAGTGCTGCCTCTGGCGCAGACTTTTCATGCTTCCTCTTGGCACCGCCAGCTGCCATGTCCACCGCACCGCACAGTAGGCGCTCCGACTCTGCGACTACTTCTTCGACTCGAAACGACTACGGAGAAGCTTGCATCACACTCACTTTCTTTCAAACAGACCAGGACAGCAACGTGCGGGGCTGCCACTCTGCAGGTGAGCATATGAACAGATTAAGTTCCACACTTGCTCGCGGCAAGGCCCCTGGTCCCGCAACGGACGACTTCGAAGCAAACCTGGCCGGGGTGAGGTCTATTGGCATCCTTCCAAAAGAATTCGAATAGACCCATTTTTTATGTAGAAAATGGGTCTAATGATATTCTGTTGCAAGGATGCCATTTGACTCCGAATAGCTGGCCTGCTTTGCACGTCGAATGACACTTGTCCTATCGGATGCCATTAGACCCATTTTCCACATAAAAAACCGGTCTAATGAAACCCCTCCGGTTTATGTCCCTGTCGGACTGGTGATCCTGCACTGCAGCATGAGTGCCCGGCCTTGTG
>CAJNDT010000602.1:39485-106985 GCA_905221615.1 Symbiodinium sp. CCMP2592
GTCAGAGTCGGTGTTTTCAATGAATGAGTTCTCTCAGTTCAGACTTCGACTATGATCTGTATCGCATGCTGCGATCGCTGGAACACGTCCTGCGCACTCCAACAAAGCCCTGGCCCTTAGACCAACTAGCTCGGACAGCAAGTTGCGAAAAGCAGAGAACGACTGTCTGATTTGAAGCGCAGTGTCAAACTGAAGGCAGCCGGTACGCACCTCTGTTGAACCTTGTCCGGGTGCGACCTGATTGTGCATTCGTTGCATGTCTGCCAAAAGAAAAGCATGATGCCGACTGATTACAGTGCCCTGACCACTGCAGCGTTGCGGGCGCATTTTATTCCATGGGACGACTCCAGGCAGGAGCTGCCAGGGATGATCCGACTGTCGACTGTGCTGGGACAGTCTGTGGTTCCGACGAGGACAAAATTGGCTGGGTTGCTGCCAAGTCGTCGCTTAATTATTCATTGTTCTATGATGGCAATGGCCAAGATCTGCTGAATGAAAAGTCACTGCTCTCGGAGCTGGAAACTTTTAGCGACTAGGCTTTGCCAGCTACCTCGTCCTCGTCTTCCGACTCCGACTGCAAAGCTTCGTCCTCCTTGCTTTCGCTAGCAAGGATGTCCGCGAAGACTTGGCTCACTGTTTCAGCGAGCGACGACTCGTAGAGTGAGGAGCCATGCGTGGTGATGACGACTAGGGAGGCTCGGTCTGTGACATTGGCCAGGAACGACTGGTGAGCGGCATCGTGCGCGAAGCCGATGTAGTGAACCTGAGCTGGAACTGACTTCATTACTGCGAAAACGTTATTATTATTGATAAATCAGTTAATATGCCGGCGGAAGGCGTTCGACTGGCCCTTGGACGACATACAAGCGCAAGCCAACGAAGCGGATCCCGGGCTCATGTCGACTACGCTGGTGACCTGCAAGTCGACCAAGAACTGCCTGATCAGGGCTCCGAAATCTGCACATGCAATGCTGGAGCTGCTTAAACTTAAAAGGCCACCTCAACAAACTTTGAAACTCACCACGCCTCCACCATGCGATCGACTTGCTCTCGTGCCAGAACAAGGGAACCCCACTGCGAGACCACTTCTTCGGCGTCGCGACTTCCTTCGCGGCAAAGATGCGCTGCTTGTCCTGCGCATCTATCATCGGCAGCGACGCCGGCCAAGAAACGCCTGTGTACGTCGTGCAGAAGGTCGACCTCGGACTGACTCGGACTCAGGTGTCATGCAAAGTTCAAAACCCTAAAAACCCTATATTTTAAACCAGTTTGTCGACTGCTGCCGCCGAGAGTCTCCTCGCCGGCCCCTGCAAAGGTCTTCCTCTCGCGCACCTGCATTTTGCTACGACTGAAGACCGTGAGCATGAACCCAATCTCCAGCGGGCGACTCCCAAAGGCCACCTCGCGAGTTCTCATTCGGTAGGGGTGTTTGCCAGAGTAGATGATACTCAGTTCGACTGCGTTGGCACCCATTGTACTCTTGGCGACCTCCTGCTCCAGGTGCTTCCGAGCTTTTCGACTCCGCCCATCGAAAACGACTTTAATGTCTCCCGGTTGCGACTGCTTGAGGACCCACTCCAACCTGAGTCATCACCGAAACAGGCACAGCACACAAACTGCTGCAACATATTTTGCCCACAAGCCTGCTGTCGAACTTCATGGCGGTGGGCTTGCCGTCGAAGGGGTCGACCCATGGCTTGGTGTCGGATTCCTGCAGAAGGTCGACTGACAGGACCACGAGGCGATGCGACTTGCCAGCCTCCGTCTTCGTCGAAGCCGTGATACTGGAGGCTACGACTTCAGTCGCCTGGGCCGTGTCGTGAAACACGGCGAATTGGACGACTGTCTTCCGAGCTTTCGATGCCGCCTTCCATGCAGCCTGCCTCTCTTCCTTCCTTTTCTTCTCCTCCGGATCGTCCCCCAAACTGTTCGACTTGGCCAGTGTCCTCAAAGGCGTGGCGGTCGACTCCGACGTCGAAACAACCGTCGTCGCGACCTCAATCGCCCTGAAGAGGTCCTGCGAGGCGACGACTAAGGCAAGTTTCTTCTCCGCCTCCGCCGGTTCCATCAGAACGCTCGGGATCTTGGCGTAGAAGGTCGACAGGACCAGCAAGTCAGCATCGTACTCGCCCTCGTACCTGGTATTGGCGAAGCTGTCAAGACCTATTATTTTACTACGTAGTTATTTGTCGACCATGCAAAAAAACAATACCTATTGCGCCCGAATTCAAGGAGTTTCCCATGGTGGCCAACTGGTTGGAAAGCTTCGACTTGCCCTTGTTGAATTTCTCCAGGGGCGTCTGGACGACTTCATCCTCGCCACTCTTCTCGGCGGTGACGACTGGGAAGTCCTCGTTCCACGCAACGGGCGACTTGAACTTCGACCAAACATCCATCAGTTCCGACTTGCTCTGATTGTTCTGGACCGAACTGAGGAAGTTCTCGACACAGTCGACAAAGAGCATCCTCGCGGCACACAAGTCCGCGAACCCGGGCTTGCCGCCTTTCGTCTCCGCGCCCATGTTGTTGGTTTTGAAGAAGTCCGGCTTCACCTGATTGCGAATCAGGCCGACTAGCGAGCTCTCCATGCAATACTCGAAGAAGGTCGACTCCATCCTCTCCGCCGCCGGATACCTCTGTAGGCAGTAGACGATTCTCAACAGCTTGGAGTACTCTTCCAAGAATATTTTGGAAGAGTATCGCAGCGACATCGACTGGAGGATGGCGCGCGACTTCTCGGTGAGCACGCCCTTGATCTTGATCCTAGCAGGGTCGTCGCTTACATCGAAGCAAACCCGGACTACACACAGGAGTGGCTAAGGCTAGCCAAGGAACACAGCCGTCATGACCGAGGTGGTCACCGGCTTCAAGTCGAAGAGGATCGCCTGGCTCTGCGCGAACTTGACATGCTGCGCCACCACGGTCGTGCCCACCTCCTTGGAGAGGAACTCGTACCGGACCAGCCAACTGAGGAGCGACTCCCCATTGGCCTGGGCGGACAACTTATGGTTGCCCGACAAGTTCATCGCCTGCTTGTACCCGTCCGCCTCCGACTCCAAACGCCGCAGATGGAGCGTTACGCTCAAGCCCGCTTTCAGCAGCGCTTTCGTTCGCGGCCCGTCCTTCGCCTTCAAAGCGCGGGCGACTGCTAAGTACCAGGCGTTCACCGTGGTCATCCCGTTCAGGATCGGGTAGCGGGCGACTTTCAAAAGCTTCTCCAGCGACCCGGCCGACTCCTCCATCGACTTGGAAACCCACAGGTGGATCGTCGTCGGGAAGAGGAACTGACCATGAACCTTGGCCGACTCGCCAAAGAGCTTCGACTCAAAGTCCTCCATGCTTTCCCAGCTTACTGCATCGAAAAAGAACTTGGACGACTCCTGTCCCATCGCACACCAAAAGATGCTGGCACCTGCTTCGTACATCTTGTTCTGATGGAGCGACAGGAGCGCATGCTCGTCCTCCCACATCTCCTTGTAGCTGGCGGCCGACTTGGAGTCTATCCGCAAAGGCTTGATCGACTCCAGGGTGTCCACCATGCTGAGTTGCAAATCGGAGTCGTCCTTGTAGGTCCGGACGAAGTCGAGGAGGTGCCACTGCACCTAAGTGCGTGCCCAGACACACCCCCCCCAAGGCTACAGGGCATACGACTCACATGTGACTTATTCTGCAAGCCGGAATACCCAGGAGACTACTTTGCTCATCGTCTCGCGACTGTCCTCGAAGGGCTCGGGTTCCCTCCAGTCCCACGTTGGAGCTGCAGCGGCCGACACAGGCCCAGCGAGTCGGGCGCTTTTGGCAGGCACAGCAACAAGTGCTGCCTCTGGCGCAGACTTTTCATGCTTCCTCTTGGCACCGCCAGCTGCCATGTCCACCGCACCGCACAGTAGGCGCTCCGACTCTGCGACTACTTCTTCGACTCGAAACGACTACGGAGAAGCTTGCATCACACTCACTTTCTTTCAAACAGACCAGGACAGCAACGTGCGGGGCTGCCACTCTGCAGGTGAGCATATGAACAGATTAAGTTCCACACTTGCTCGCGACAAGGCCCCTGGTCCCGCAACGGACGACTTCGAAGCAAACCTGGCCGGGGTGAGGTCTATTGGCATCCTTCCAAAAGAATTCGAATAGACCCATTTTTTATGTAGAAAATGGGTCTAATGATATTCTGTTGCAAGGATGCCATTTGACTCCGAATAGCTGGCCTGCTTTGCACGTCAAATCACACTCGTCCTATCGGATGCCATTAGACCCATTTTCCACATAAAAAACCGGTCTAATGAAACCCCTCCGGTTTATGTCCCTGTCGGACTGGTGATCCTGCACTGCAGCATGAGTGCCCGGCCTTGTGCGTTGTGATCACGGATACAGGGACCATGCCTGGCAAATTTAAGCATAACAGAAGCCAGCCACTAAGAGCGATGAGATTGAACTCTCAGTGAATCTCAGCACTCTGCGAGGACGACTGAGCAACTTGTTGAGAAGGAGGCGGCCCCAAGACGGCCACGTCGCCGGTGTTGATGTACTTCGTGATGTTCCCACCGGGAACTGCCTGGAGGCAGATCCACTCGTTCCTGCACACAGGGAGCGATTTCCAGGAACTGGGCTCCGGCCATCGGTCCTGCTTCCGGCCTTGCTGCGAAGACGACCTCGGAGAAGCTAAAAGACTCAGAGGCTCAATGGTGGGAGGCTGCATCGCTAGACCGTCAAAGCATGCAGTGTTGGGCCAGGATTATTTTCTCCCCGCTGCCTTTCGACTCTGCCACATGAAACATGAAACAGACTCGACTGAGTCTCCGTTGCTTGAAGCTCCCATTGCAAGCATGTGCGACTACCGTCATCCCAGTCAGGATCAAACTTGCCGACTCGGAAAATAGACGTGTGAAGCTCTTGCTTCGGGATCAAAATAAACATGTTTCTGGGCAAAGTGGAAGGATGTTACAGTTTCTCCATTCAGCCGCTCGACTCCTGTACCCGAGATGCAAAGGTGTCTACTGTCGTGTACACTACGACTCGCTTGTGCAGGCCCCTTTGTCGCGGACCCAGCAGCAGTAGCAGTTGCTCAATCGTGCGATGCACGCAATGACTCAGTTATCAAATATTGGTAATTATTACAATTAAGGACTTGAATGCTGCCAGTGCAGACATCGACTTTTAGGAGTCTTGCACTGCCGCTGACTCACTTAGGAGGCGACTCTGATACTCCAAGCCCTTCAGCTCTTCCGCGGCGATGTAGCGAAGGTCAGGGGGCAGCAGCAGCGGATCGTCGTCCAGCGACTGCACCTGAGTCTGAGAATTGGAGTGAGTGCAGCTCTTGGCACCTCACCTCTTTGGCCAGGGCGCGATTTTGTTCGCGACCGCCACAAGTCTCGACAAGTTCTCGTTGGCGAGCTGAAATTTTGTCTTGCCACTATACCGGTCCCTGATACTCACTCGTCTCGGCGTCTTCCAATGGAAGTCCGATCTGAAGTTGGACGACTGCCGTATCTGCCTTAATCAGCGGCATTGGAAACTTCACTAACACAGAATGCGAGACGGCACCCAAAGCTGAACTGCAGCCAGCCATCATTTTCAGAGCATCCTGGGCGTCGTCGTCGACTTTGCGCCTCTTCTTTGGGCTTGGCCTGGGCTAGAAACTAATAAAGCAACTCCGTCCAATTTGCTAAGCACGAGCAGTGATGAAGGCTATATAATCCATTTGACCAGATTCGTTGATACTGCTTCGGCATCATGGTCCTGGACGACTATCTGGTGCTTCTCGTCCCTGCACGTGCCGTCCTGTAGAATCGCAAGAAGTGACTTGCAAGGTGATAACACCCGTAAAAATCCTTCGCCTCAATGGCTTCGACTGCAGCCGACTCAGCTTCAGCTGTCGCCGCTCGTCGCTGGAAAAAAGAACACTGCTGCAGCAACACCTTGGATGCGACTGACCAGTGACCAGTGCCTTTTACCAGAGTCCAACCTGGTCGGAAATGCAGTCGGGCGGCTGTCAAGCGCTGCACAGCGGGGTGCCGTTGTGCAGCGGATCGTTCGGCTAGGCCTTGATGGCAAGATTTACAAAGCAACTGCTCTACGAAGACACAGATGGCCCTTGCAGTCACGGAACGTCTGTGGTACGTGAGCAAGCGACTGATCGACTTCGCCTGCTCGCGGAGAGTGCTGTCCAGGATCTTGACCTCAATTCTATCCATGTCACGGACTGACCTTAAGGCAGAATGATGAGACACGTTTATTTAACTGCGGTCGAATCACACCAGCAGCATGGGCGACTCGATCGAGGACATACTCTATGCAGTCCACACGCTTCAGTCTGACCAGGCCGCCCCTCGTCCGACTTTCGTTCCAAGACGGACAAGAAACGAAATGCTGCAGCACCTGCACATTCCGGATCAAAGATGCTTCCTTGCTGGCCGTGGGTGGGACCAGGAATGATTTGGACTTTTTCAGGCTGTTGATGACCTCCTCGTCATTCTTCATGGCCTGGGCAGGGGATAAACCCAAATCGCCGAAACCTGGAACCTGGAAAGCGACTGCACTGCATCCTCCGCCGAGCCGCCAGGCCTCGATCCACTCCCGCTGTTTGGCTTTCATGTCGACTTGCGACATGGCCCAAAGCTGCAACACCCCACGAAAAAGGGTCGAACCTGGACAAGTCTACTAAAGAGGGTCGACTTGGGCTCCAGGACAGAAGGTCGACCGAGGTCGCCGATTGCAACTCTCTGCCAGCTTGAGAGCGACTGCATCGCACAAACCGGGAGCATGTCATGAATCCGAACAGTCCAGTCTACGCTGACGATCCCATATCAAAGCCATCACGACGGTCACAAGTGAAGTGTGCCACGGCTGATTTTACGACTCATATCGACCGCCGACTGTCTGCTCACGGCTATGTTGCCGACATGCGGTCGTGTTGTGCATCGACTAGGCAGGTTCAAAATGTCAGTGCTGCGTGGCCGACGACTGAAGGTCTGGAAACGACTGGTGAATCAATCGTCTTTTGAGTTGCCACGAAAAGCAATGCATACAATTAGAGTCAAGAAGTATGTCACTGCAGACATAATTCAGTGTTCGACTCACAGCAGCACCGGAACCACTACTCTAGCAGCCGTGTCGACTGAATCAAGTTGGCTCCATGACTACTTCTAGCAGCTGTGTCGACTGCAACAGGTTGGCCGGGCGACTTCTAGCAGCTGTGTCGACTGCAACTTAGCATAGGTTGCCTCGACTACTTCACCGCAGGCACAAACTGCTGCAGCGACTTCACTGCTCCTTCGCCGGCGCCGCCGGCACGATCTCCTCCAGCGACTTCACCTTGTCCAGCACCTCCCTGATCGACTTGGTGTGCTGATAGGAGTCCTCCAGCGCCGACTCCATCTCTTTCCGCTTGCTGCTGAGGAGCTCCCGGAAGCTGAGCGACTGCTGCTTCATGAACTCCAGCTGGGCCTGGCCGCCTGTCAGGCCGCCGAGGAACTTGTCCCTCCCGGCCACATCCCTGAACACCAGCCTCCAGTGGGGAAGCAGGCCGTTCACACTCGTCGCATAGAACTCCTCCTGGTTCAGGAGGTCGACTATGCTCATCTTCAGCATGGCGACTTTGAAGGTCGCCGATCCCTGAGCGAAGAGGTCGACGTCGCCGATGTGCCTCGCCAGAGCGGCGAAGCGGAGCTCCGAGAAGGCGACTACCTCCGTGGGGCGACTGGGGAAGTCCTGCTCCGACTTGTCCTTGAAGAGCTTGTTCAACTTCAGATCGTAGGTGGCATCGTCCGACTGGACGACGTAGAGCTGGACAAACCCCGGGGGCGGCGACTCCACGATCTGCTGGACATCCAGCCTGCACCTGTAGAGGTCGACCGACTGGAAGATGCCCGACTGCTTGTAGAGGCCGAGCCCGTTCTTCGAGTCTTGGTCGCTCAGAATGAGCGACTTGTTGAGCAGCAGGCGACTGCCCAGGACGGCTATGTCGCCGTCGTTGATGTACTTCGTGATGTTCCCACTGGGAACTGCCTCCAGGCAGATCCACTCGTTCATGATCTCCTCCTGCACCCTCGTCGCCTTCTGGGCCGGAAGCTTCGACCCGGACCCGTCAGAGAACGATGCCTTCAAGGTCCTTGCGTTCCGCACCGTCATGGCCTGGGCGGCAATTAGTCTCAAAAATTAAATTAGCAAAGCCACACTGACTGTCACTTCTTGCCGTCCGAGATGCTGTGACTGCCACGACGGGGTCGGAAAACATCTCCGAGGCGGGAATGACGAGCCCGGAGGAGCATCGACTGACGAAGGCGGACCACTGCTTCGTGCTCATCATCAAATAGAAGGCCGCGGACGACGCCATGTCGATGGAAGGGGCGACTGCGGAGGGACGACTGGGCGACTTGTTAAAACAAGAGAGGTCGACTGCAGGAATTCCAATCAAATCACACTTGGCCAACGAACAGTCCGCACTGCAGCAACCCACATGACGCAACTTCTGGAAGGCAAGCTGCCAAGGTCCCCGCCGTCGAGCGACGAGAATCACAGCTGACCGGCAAGTATATAGCCTCAGAGGGAAACAAGACTACGAAGCATGATCCTGGAAGCAAGAGGTGCAGCTCGCGAACCAAGACAGGATTGAAACAACACCAGCCTGGGCCTAGTTTTAAATCCACAAACAAAACCATTGATTAGAAAATTCTCGTCGTACAATTTGCAATGCAAGCTGTGCCCGCCGAAGCTTCCATTACTGCACTCTGTCTCCAGGGCCTGGGCTGTAGGCAGTGGCACCGAGAGCGACTGGAGCCTGCGGAGCAAGCGGGTCTAGGATCACTGTCACCGAAAGCCTCAGATTCTGCTCACTCCAACATGCACAAGATTCTGGCCGTCTCACAATAATTTGATTGGTCTGCTTTGGCTGGCTGAAAGCGAGAAATACTGACTAGTCAGATTTGCAACGTCGATTTGCCGCCCTAGCACTGCAGGCCTCGGCCTCGACCACCGCCTGGACGTGTCCGGGCCTCAGGGTCGTCATGTCAATGTTGATTCATGACACAATACTCAGCAGCCACTGCCCTACATTTCTGACTCCACCCAGCACCTCGACTAGTGTCTGCCAAAAGTACTCAGCGGGACGACTGCAGGAAGGTCGGCTAAGTCAAGGAAGCAAGTTGTGGCAACAAGGTCCGGGCGGTAGCACCAAGGAGAGCAAAACCTGGCCAGCCAACTGTTCGATGATTCGACTGCTCCGATGCAGGCTGCGGCTACCACAAGAGCTCAGTAGACAGTCAACTTCCCAAGAACTACCCTGACAAGTTCAACTCTGTCTGCCCGCTTAATTCGTGGAACTCCAGGGCCAAGGCAATGTGGAAAGACGGCCGGCTGGTGCCTGCCAGACAACGGACAGTATGATTTCACCGCAAGGTATTTATCATCTAACATGAGCTACACCACCAAAGCATAGGCGCACAGTTCGGCATTTTGACGTCGCCAGCAGGTCAACTGGCTCGACTAAATGGTCGACTGAACTCACGAAAGCTCGACTGGTGCCTCAAGGCAGGATGTGATTGCCACGAGGCGGCTCGACTGAAAAACACAAAATGTGTCAGTCTCAGCAATTAAGTTGGGGCGGTCGCATCAAGGAGAGCAAAAGCAGACGACTGACCTACTCATCTCCTTGTTATCAGTCTTGTTTTGCTTCTTTGGTCAGTCCTCTGACTTCTGGACAATGAATGATGATATGTTTTCTAGTCTGTCACGGCGGCTCTCCTGGAATCGACTAAGCCCTCAGTGAGTCACGAAGGGTCGCCGCGACTGTGTTGGCCGACTCAGTCACTGCGTCGGCCATGGGTGGTTGTACCAGCCCTGCCCGTCGCGGCGCCACTCGCCATTCTGGTCCTGCAGATGTATTAATTATTATTAATTTAAATATTATTCGGACATGTACTTTAAACGTCGTAGCTGCAGGTATTACAGCCTAAGCAATGAAAAAACAGTGACAGCAATAATACCACGCTTCAAAACTGACACTCAATACAACAAAGACTCCGACCGGTACATGTTCGGCCGGTAGTCGTTTGGAACTGAGTTCCAAAATCCCTGCTCGATTTGGTCGTAGCGGTCCGGCACCCACTGACCCGATCTCGCCCACTGGCCCCACTCGCGCTCGGGCATCGACTGTGACCAGGCAGCCGGCTGTTCTCGCACTTAGTTCAGGGAAGAGAATCTCTTATTATGTGTTCTATTCAAAACTTAAACTTAGGTTTGGTTCGAGGAACCTGAAAGTTCAGCCGAAACCCTAATCTAATAGTAACTTGATCTAACCCTTACATCACAGCCGAGCGACTCAACAACCTGGTCTTTTCTTGCACCCACGTCATGATCCACTGAGAAGTGGAGTTCCATTCTCCACGAGTGCATTTGTCCACAAGTTCGGCTACGTATGCAGCCCCCCGAGGACTGGGGTGAAGTTGGATCCCCAGGACCGCCTGATGCTGATTAAATACAAGTAATTTTGTTATTATTATTATTATTAAGTTAAGACTCAGACGAAAGGCAGGACTTACAAGAACAAGGAACAAGGAACGACTGACTGAATGCGACAAAGACACGTTGAACGCGAGGGCGTCTGCCCCCTGCCTCAACAGAACGTCTGCTGCAGCGGGCGACTCATGGAAGAGACGACGGACGACCTGACGGGTGATCTTAGTTTTTGCTCTTGAGAATCTGTCCAGGTCATGAACATGAATTTACTTGGTTTCTCAGGTAAGAAACATATGATTTAATACCTTCACTGTGTTGTACTGCGCATTGTTGGTACTAATTTAACGTTGGTAGTAATTTAACTATTATTTTTTTATGATTCTGCATTATTTTTTTCACCGGCCTCGATTCGCGGAACCTGCCACTGCTGGAGCGGAGCGAGGTAGCCCTTGGCCGTGGCCTTCGGCTGGTTCGGGTCAGCATGGCCAACGCCGTCTGCACTTGCTGCGACTGGCTGCTGCTGTTGTGCTTTTGCAGGGGGCGGGCTCAGGTTGGTCGTCCAAGCAGGAGGATCCGCCGGGTTGTCGACTGGCGGCCGCGGCGGCGGCTCCTTGGTGGGGGGTTGCTTCGGGTCGGCCGGGTTGGTTGCCTTTGCTTTGGGGTCGGCCTTTGCTTTGGGGTCGGCCTTTGCTTTGGGGGTCGGCCTTTGCCTTGGGGTCGGCCTTTGCCTTTGGGTTGACGACTGGACCGGGGCCGGCTGCCTTTGCGACTGGTGTGTTCGGGTCGACTGGGGCTCGCTGCGGGCCGACCGCCTTTGGCTGGGCTGTGTTGTCTAGCCCGGGTGGATTGGTTGGATTGTCGACTGGGCCGGCTGCCTGTGGGTTGGTTGGAGCCCTTGGGTCGACTGGTGGAGCTCCGGGTTGCGACTGAGCTGGAGCTGTCGACTGGGCAGGGGCATCGGGCCACTGCAGGGCTTCGCGACTGGCATCCCGCTGCTGGCGGCGCGCTCGCCATCTGCGGAACCTGTCGCGGAGCCACTGGTCCTGCTCGGCTCTCTCGGCGATGCCGTGGACGCCCCACAGCGCCCTGTCGCCACACGGTCCCGGAAAGAAGGGCGGCCAACTTGGGTCCTTCTTCTTCACTGGCGGCTCATCCGACTCGTGCTCGCGTCCGTGGGCCTCCTCGGGAAAGGGGCTCGCCCCTTTGCGCCCTGAACGACCAGCAGAACCGCATCCTTTTGGGGTCTCGCTGCCTGGACAGTCGACTGAGCTCCTCCCGCTCTGCCTCCAGGCTCAACGCCTCCGGGCGGGACGACTCCCCCGCTGCCACGGCCTCCTCTGCTGGCCTTGTCGACTCCTCTGCGGCCCTTGTCGACTCCACTCTCGCCACGGTCGACTCCTCTGTTGCCAGCGTCGACTCCGCTCTCTCTGGAACGGTCGACTCCTCTGCTTGCCTTGTCGACTCCGCTCTCTCTGGAACGGTCGACTCCTCTGCTGGCCTTGTCGACTCCGCTCTCTCTGGAACGGTCGACTGTGCCCTGGCCCTTGCTGGCACCCACTCCTCCATTTCTGCCGGCATGTCCCATGGAGGAGGAGGAGCTGCCGCTGCTGTTGCTGCTTCTTCCTCGTCCACGAAGTTCTCTGCAGCATTTTCCAGGCGCTTCGCGGACACATACTTGCAAGCCTCACTAAACGGCGGCTGGGTGCTCACAGCACGTGCCTCGGCCACAGTCTGCTCAGCCTCTTTGCGGATCTCCTCCCTTGAAAGGGTTGCCGACTCCACTGGCCTCTCCACTGGCCTCTCCCAGGGCTCCACAGGGACCAACTCCTCCGACTCGTCGTCCTCTACGTCGGCCCAGGGCTTCCTCCGGTGCCACTCGTCTTGGACGACTGGCTCCTGGGTGTCCTGGACGACTGGCTCCTCAGGCTTGGTCTCCTGCTCGGTGTCCCGCACGACTGGCTCCTGAGGCTTCGTCTCCTGCCAGGTGTCCTGCACGACTGGCTCCTGAGGCTTCGTCTCCTCCCAGGTGTCCTGCACGACTGGCTCCTGAGGCTCTGTCTCCTGCTTGGTGCGCTGGACGACTGTCTCCTCAGGCTCCGCCTGCTGCTTGCTGTCCTGCACAACTGGCTGCTGAGGCTCCGTCTCCTGCTTGGTGTGCTGGACGACTGTCTCCTCAGGCTGCTGCTTGGTGTGCTGGACGACTGGAGCCTGCCGGGACGACTGGCTTCTTGCCCCCTCAGTCTCCGCGGCATCCGGGACGTCTGGCTCCTCACTCTTCTTCGACTCCTTGCCGTCCGGTGCGACTGGAGTCAATTCCTTGCCAGCCGACTTGACTGGCTCATTCTTGGCCTCAGTCTTCTCCGACTCCTTGCCGATCGGGACGACTGGGTCCTCACTCTTCTTCTTGGACTCCACGTCGTCCGCGACTGGAGTCAATTCCTTGGCAGACGAGTCGACTGGCTTCTCAGTCTCCTCCTTGCTCGACTCCTCGGCATCGTCCACTGGGGAATCCATCCCCGCCAGCATTTTTGTGAACGCACCCTTCCTCTGCGCCACTGGTGGTGGTGGAGGCGGAGGAGGTGGTGGACTGCTTGGAGGTGGCGGAGGCGGTGGAGGAGGAGGCGGCGACTCGTCTCTCTCCTGCAGCATATGGTTTTATTGTGTAAAATTAAAACAACATCTGTATTAAATCAAACTAAATAAACTAAAATCTTCGACTGCTGGTGGATCCGCTCCGAAACTGCGGTCCTGCAGCTCGGCGACTGCTCCTCCGTCATCCTCCAGCCTGGCCGCGGACGGCGCCGACGATGACGATGCTGCTGCCATTGCGGAGTCAGAACGACTGACGAAGCTGACTCACAAACACAATGTTGCTCGACCACTGAAATTGCATAATTTAGAAGTCTGGACCTGTGACTCTGTGACTCTACGACGACTATACATTGAATCGACTGCGGCACGTATGGCAACGTCGCTCAATCAATTGCAACCGTGCTGGCTGCATTTCTAACAAACGTCATGCCGAAACTGTCGGATGCACATGCACTGCTGGACGAAAGCATCCGCTGCCTTCCCGTGGACAGTCGACTGGCAGCATGCTCTCCAACGCCGTCCACCTGGCCGACACACACGACTCTCAGTTCTGCTAGGGTAAAACGATCTCAGACGACTGCCTGCTCTTGTAGAAAGCACGACGTTCATCATGGCCTCTTAAACAAGCACACAGCGCTTGAAAACCACGTTCTTCCCGCCGCGCCGCTAAACCCTATTCGACTCGCGGCGCTCGAAAACCACATTCAAAGCGCTATTTAATACATTTGTAAGAATCGACGTACGACTTAACACTCTGACTGAGTTTCTGGCCACTCGACTGAAAAGCCATCGACGACACCAGAGGCTCCTGGAGCAGCAAAGCTTTCAAAGACTGTGTTAAGGTGAGGTTTGCAGCTTTACATGCGACGAGGCTTATGATGATTCTGTTATACAGGGAAGTCGCAGGGCTAAGAGGGATGACAAATCAAACTACTAGTCTTACAATTCCTTGAGCTGTCTGGGTCAGTTTGGCATCTGGGGTTGTGATCTTCGGCTGCCTCAACTCTTTTTTCTGTCGTGCGACGACGATTCCGACTGCTGTACAAGTGTCTGTCGCCCTCAGGCGGTCAATGACAAGACGACTGAAGCCGCCGAATCCACTGGAAAACTATATGCCCTCTTTTGCTGCGATGAAGTCAACTGATTATTTATTTCATCATATAACTGAACCACTACCGGCGGACCTCAGATCGACGTGCGACTTGTCGCACTGACAACAAAGGTCAACTTCGACTGGAGCCACCGGGTCCACTGTCGCAGGAAGAAGTCTCTGACTGATTATATAATCAGAGCCTAGACTCGACTCACATGTAGACGACTTGTCGGCTACCGGTGACGTCCCCTAGATTTTGACACATTTTTGGCGCCCTTCTTATTCTTGTCAGCCTTCTTGTCGACTGCCGGACGCCCTTGCTTCTTCTTCTTCTTCTTCTGCACCGGCGACTTCGAAGAGGACGACGAGGACGACTCCTCCGACTCGCTTTTCAACTCCCTGAGGATGCGTTCGGCAGCGCCCTTGGCGTTTTTCTTGGCCGACTGTGAGCCGCTGGACGAAGCAAAGGCGACCTGTAGCTTTTGATCGCCCAAAAAAATCAGTCAGGTACTATACTGAAGAAGGCACCGGCAAAAATCTACATAGTGAGCCAAAGCTTCTTTAGCGGCGTCGAGAATGGCATTCGCTTGGATCATCTTCGTTTTGGCCATCTCCGACTGTTGCTCTGCCTGCAAAAGAGGCTAGTTTTTACAACTTGTTTCATTAATTACACTCTCTTCACCCCCCTCAGCTTTTCAAGGATGTTACACAGCTAGACAATACACAGAATCAGTTTAATCGTTCAAAACTACTCACAACACAACCACACAACTGGCCAAATAATGGGTGATTACCATGATTACCAAAGCTGCCTTGGCCGTCTTCACATCCGCCGCCTGGCTTCGTTTCCATTGCTCGACTCGACGTTCTTCTGTTTCTCTCCGGTCACGAACCGTGTCGTTCCTCAGATTATCACACTCCCCAATGCCAAACCACGAAAGCAATCGGAAATCAAAAGCTCATTGCCGAATCGAGGGTCACCATCGCCTGAGCACAGCTGATCAGGCCGGCCACCTAAGTGTCTCAGTCGTAATGTTGTCTGATGGCACGTGGCAACCGCAAACATCATGATTTGACTGCCGCCCAAGCTGCTGCCTGATCCATTTGGGGCATGGCTTGACCCGCCGACCTGGAGCCAATCGGCACTAGCAGACAATCGCAAAAAAGGAGCCGGCCGTCCAAGCCAAGTGGCACCACCAGAGGTTGACCGACTTGTGCCCCCCAAACTGGCAACTGCCTTAGAATTGCCGTGGCGAATCTACCAGCAACAAACACAGACTCAGCTTCAGAAGCACATGCACATCCTGGACAAAACGTTTCTCCGAGGTGCGGTGGCGGTGTGAACGGCTGGGCCGGACCGGGCCTCGGCTCGAAGGGCGACTGCTTGGGTGTCGCCTTTGCTGGCTGGCCAGCCGACTTGGGTGGGGTAGGGTTGGCGACTCCACCAGGGCCAGGCGACTTGGGAGCAGTCGACTTGGATGGAGCAGCGCCAGATGACTGCGAGCTGGCTTGCATCGGCAAGGGCTGGGCTTGTTGTGGCGGCCGACTGGGTTCAGGAGGGCCAAATGACTTCGGCTGCCCTTGGGGTTGGGTCTGGGCTTGTTCTGGCGGCCGACTGGATTCAGGAGGGCCAAATGACTTCGGCTGCCCTTGGGGTTGGGTCAGCAAGGGCTGGGCTTGTGGCGGCCGACTGGATTCAGGAGGGCCAAAGGACTTCGGCTGCCCTTGGGGTTGGGTCAGCAAGGGCTGGGCTTGCGGCGGCCGACTGGGTTCAGGAGGGTGAAACGACTTCGGCTGTCCTTGGGGTTGGGTCAGCAAGGGCTGGGGTTGCGGCGGCCGACTGGATTCAGGAGGGCCAAATGACTTCGGCTGTCCTTGCGGTTGGGTCAGCAAGGGCTGGGGTTGCGGCGGCCGACTGGATTCAGGCGGGTAAAATGACTTCGGCTGCCCTTTAGGTTGGGTCGACAAGGGCTGGGGTTGCGGCGGCCGACTCTGTTGCAACGGCTGGGGTTGGGGGTCGCTGGGCTGCGACTGCCAGGGCTGAGATGGCGGTCGACTTGATTGCGGCGCCTCCTGGTTGGGCCGACTGGGTTGCGACGGCTCGGCTTGGGGGGGGGCCTTCCGGTTTGCAGCCTTGGCCATCTCGTTCTGCTTCCTCTTCTTGAAAATCTCCTTGGCCTTCGCTTCCTCAGTTACAACAACGACAATCTGAATCAACTCAATCACCAGAACCAAGTTGGATCCAAGGCACTCCATGGAGCCGAACGCATCTTCTCCAGTCGGCGCCAAACCCCTTTTTCATGGCGGCGGGCGACTGGACTGCTAAGCTCACTTAAAGGCTGTCGACGTGCCTCTGCTAGACATGCTGCTGATCGACTACAGTTTCTGTGCCATGCTGCCTGTCTGTCTGCACCCTGCCTCTGGAGCATCGACTGCAGCGAGACAGGTTGCAAGCAAACAACGACGAGGCGATGCACAATGACACCATCACACTCCGCCCAGCATCAATTCCCAGAACTTCCCGTTGTCATCCCCAGCCAGAAAAGCCCTCCGTGTCATGCTGATGGCTCCTCGGCCAGGAGACGACTCTGCGGCGCATCCGACCGAGCCCAGCCTGCGGCTCCAGTTAGGTTTTCACTGTTTCTGAATCTGAACTATTTTCACTTCGCCGACCTGAAGGCAACACCCGTCTGAAAGGCGCAATCGAGCCTGCAATCCTCATCCCCAACAGGCAACGGCCTTGGCTCTGGGATGATGCTACGATCATCGTCTCGCTGCACGGCACGACCTCGACCAATTTGAAAGGCTAACCTGCTTCAACCTCCAAGCAAAGCCCGGGGTCATCTATTTCCATCACCATCATCATCAGTCAGCATCATCACCCATCATCCATCCTCATCCGTCATCATCGTCATCGTCAACATACAACAATAATCAACATCACCATCCTCCATCATCATGTTCGGGGTGTGGGTTATTATGCTGAGGATGCATAGGGTTTTAGGGTATTGGGCTACTAGGGCATAATGAGGGTTAAAGGTTTCGAAGGAAATGACCCTCGACCTCAAAGTGCAAATCCAAAGCTACAGTAAAAGACCCGAGTCGTCCTACCGTAAACCCCCAATCCGGCGACCTAAACCTCAGCCCCAACTCTTTAAATGAACCCGAAACTACTACAAAATATCATCCTAAACCTAACCGCCCAAAATACACGTCTTCAAACGCGCGAAGCCCACTCCCGAAACTGCAACCTACATACCCCGAGAGAAAATCCCTTAAACCCTGGAACGACTTGCAAAGGGTCTTTAGGTTCTCGGGGTTTTGCAGGATTCAGGGTTGCGACGACTACTATCTGCGGCTATTGTTGTATGCTAAAGGGAGTTTGGCGAGAACTTACAGGATATCGACTAGCATGATCATTGTTATTAATCGACTGTTCCGAGTAGCTAGGCTTAGGGATGTCGACTGATTGAGTTGAAGCTTGGGTTCGACTGTTTCGGGTGGGCGACGATATTTTTTGGGGGCTTAATTAAGGAAGTCTACTTTTTAAGAGCCGGGGAAGGGTTTTGCTACTTCGACTTGTTGGGCTTAGGGGTTCGGGACGACTGCGGGATCGGGACTCATCGTCCTAACGGACGACGTCCTAGCGGACGACGTCCTAGCGGACGGGGAGCTTCGACTGCCATGGGCTGTCGCGTCCTAACGGACGACGTCCTGTCGGACGACTACAACCAACGAACCCCACGACTTAAAAAAAAATCCTGAAACCTTGAGCCTAAACCTCTAACCTGTTACTGCCGACTAGTTACCTCGACCTTGCGGTCACGTCCTTGCGGACGACGTCCTATCGGACGCACCCTTCCTCGACCTTGCGGTCGCGTCCTAACGGACGACGTCCCTTCGGACGATCTAGACCCTTCACACTAAATCAACCCTGAAAAGCCGGTCTGTGGCCCCAAGCCAAAGCGGGCCGTCCCGTCTTGTCGTCGTAGGTGGCACATGGAGCGGGCGACTATTTGGGCTTAAAGGCTCTAAGGTGCGACTTAGGCTAGAGTCTAGAGTGGTCGATTATTTGGGCTTAAAGGCTCTAAGGTGCGACTTAGGCTAGAGTTTAGAGTGTTCGTCGATTATTTGGGCTTAAAGGCTCTAAGGTGCGACTTAGGCTAGAGTCTAGAGTGGTCGGTTAGAGTTTTGGTGTTCAAGTTTTCGGATTGGCTTGTTTTGTGACAATATTGGAGTCCAGGGTTTTATTGTGTGTGTATATAATTGTAATATATATATATATATATATATTATATATATATGTGTGTTCATGACATGTATGTGTATATGTGTGTATATATGTCTGTTTGTATTCATGTAGGTGGTTATACATAATATATGTATTAACATACATACATACATACATACAACAGTGGCGATCGACTGCTTAGCTCAACTTAAAAATTATGTCGACTGGGCCGAAACGATTTTTGCGGTCGTCCTGCCCCCCCCCATGTACTGCATGTTACCAAGTGTATGTATATTTATTTATACATATGATATATATATATATATATATATATATATATGTGTATATATATATATATATATTATACCCAGGCACACCCACAGAAATTAAAAATTGCACGAAAGCCCTACCAAGTACATGTATTCCTGTGTATGTATGTATGTATGTATGTATATATATATATATATATATGTATTTATATACGTGTGTATATAATAATAGTATATATATATATATACATATGTATGTATGTGCATGTCTCCTTTCACTTTCAAGGGTCAGGCTCTTGCGGCAACCCCAAACCCTGCAAAGCAGACGGTTATGACACCTAAAGTATGGGCCAACCCTGGAAACGGTTCAACCACTGGGATCATTTCGAGACTGAGCCTCGGGCTACTCCTCATTTGCGAAGAGGAATAGCAAAGGGAGTCAGACTCACTCGTCCCCTCCATGACCTCGATGACCTGCAGCCCACTGCGGACAGAGCATCACCTTTTTGTATCTTTGAGAACTCTTAGAAGGCTCCGAAGGATATACATGTGGGAAAATGGGTGTCCGTTTATGAAGGGCCCTCCTCCCGAAACTCCTATATGTCTTGTGTGGGACGCTGGAAAGAAGGTCCTGCAAACGCAGGACTTTAGCACTGAAGCTTCAGTCACAGCGCAAAGGTATACTACATACTTACAAATTCACGCGGACAGGTATACATCCGGTAATAAAGAAACCAAGCATAGTTGCACCTGCTTTGTGGCCCCAACTAATGTACGCATAAGACTGCTACGTAAAATTACAAGACTGCTTACAACAACTCGTTAGGGTTCAGTGTCCATGGACATATCGCGGAACTCTCCTGCGCAGAAGCCCCTGAAGACGAGCTCTGCAAGGGAACCGAAAGGTTCGCATATGGGATCTTAGGCCGGCTGGCCTTAGGGTTCGGAGTTCAGGATGTGAGGCTTCGAGGGCTCCGGGAGTCGATCCAAGAGTAGTCAGGTCTGAAGGGTCAGAGGCCGCCCTAAGCGGTTTAGGCTTTAGGGGTTTAGGGTTTGTTACAACAGAAATTACCAGTATCAAACGTATCCCAAGGCTCAGATACAACACAAACAACGACTTGACAGTGGGAGGCAGAAGGTCCAACAAAGCAGTCGGATAGATGATAGAAGCATCACATGGGTGGTCGTCAAAATGATGGTCCCTCTTTGAGTATTTAATATTATACGGCACCTAATATTTAGGGTACCCGAAAAGGGGCCATAATTCTGACAACTACCTACATCACAGAAGGTGGGCTCTGAAGGAAGATAAGGCCCTCGCCATGACCCTCAAAGACAGACCTCGATGCTTCCTTTAGTTGCTGAGTTCATAAGCCCCCCCAAAGTGCACACTTTCTGGTTTATAGTGGGTAGTATTATCCCAAAAAGTGTACAGTGCATCCACTCAGCTACTACGTTCCTTCTGTAGAATCTGCGAACTAAGTCCCCGGAACCTCTAAGAAAACATGAGAAAATCACTCCAACACCACTCAAACCCCTCTACTAAAGGGGCCTTACCAATTAGAACAGGGTTTCGGGGCCACTATGCTACTATAATTCTAAGAAGGAGCCCCTCGAGATAGTATTGGTAGCAAAGGCCCCTATGCTAAACCCCACAGTGCCCCTTAGAGTAATCCTTATAATTAAGCCCATTTAAGAGGAACCCCTGAAGGAAGGCAATTACCAAGGCCCTATATGAAGACCGCCCGCCTTGCCCAAACTATACCTCTTCCTGCCAGAACTGCCGCCGTCAGAGCTGGTGTCAATCTTGCGCGTGACGTCGTAGCCTGAACGCGAAAGTCCGGACTACGGCGTTCCGCACGTTCCTATGCAACGCTACTTAGAGAGTCAGAGGACTTGACCAATAGGCGGGGAGCTGAGTCACTTATTTGACCTCCCTGGACCAAGTCTCCTGTACTTCTTGAAAGCTGCTTTGCTTTGAGTCATGTGGGCTACGCTGCCGGCTCTTGGCTTAAAGCATCGGAATGGCTCAGTGTTTTGACGAGTGTGATGTTCGCATGGCTCGTGTTTGTTTTGAGAACCAATTCAAGCATCGCAACTTCAAACCTGTGCCATATCCACTCGCTCCTGTGCGCAGCCGGTGGCATCACCCCCAGTAGCTGGCTCCGCCCGACTGCAGCCGAAGCTGCCTTTCGATGAAGAAATCCGCAGCGGAGCACACGGGTCGTGACGGAATGCCTGCATGGTTGCAGAAAAGACAGGGCTGCGGCCAATGGCACCTGCCAGTAAGCTTAATCCACCGTCTAAGGCACTGCAAGAGTGAATGCAACAGCTCGCTTCGAGTAGGCAAACCGAAGTATCAACATCCTTATGAGATGCATCCCGAGTTTGAACTGCAGGGTATCGATCCGTACTGAATGTCTGACAGGCAAATCATGGCAAACCTGATTCGCTAAGAAAGGAGAGTCTTCCGCAAGGCTGCATGCCTGTCACGGCAGAGCAGAGAAGAGGCTTTATGCTCCCCTACCGATTACACACAAAGCCATGCTAAAACTATCCCTAAACAAAAATATAGGTGCCTTAATAATAAGCATAATAGGGCCTTGGGGTCTATTATGCCAAGATCATACGATGGAACCCCCACAAATTTAGACCCCTTTGGCGAATCGAACCTGTAGCTTTGGCGAATAGAGAGGCGTTAATAATTACCTATACTATTTTCGGGGGGTTCCTTATTATAAGTATAGTATAATGGGCCCCGAAACCCTAATCTAATTATTAAGGCCCCTATCTTAGACAGCGACAGTGTTTTTGGCGCGAGCCTCGTCTGCTGATTCATCCAGCAAGATCGACATCACATAGCGGTCGTCCTCAATGTATCATGTAGGGGCCCTGAGGGCGCCTTTAAAGGGGTCTACAAGGGCTACTATAAGGGACATTATAAGATTTATAGTCAAGGAACCTTAAGAATCAGAGCAGAAGTTTGGTGCCCATTGCTCAAGAGTCATAAAAAGGAACCCCAAACATAGTATTCCCAGAGACTCCAATATCCCTGAATTACGGAATATTCCTGAAAATTGTAGTAGGATCCCTATTATGATTTAAGGTACATTCCTTAATTACGGGATATTGGAGTCTCTGGGTTGGTAGTTATTCAGGCCCCTTCGTTACTACAGTTTAGTATAGCGGTGTCTCTCTTCACCATCCTGAACAATGCCTCGGTGAAGAACATGAACATGGACTAACAAGCAGAGACGTCCTCGTTCCCAGCGTACTCCAAGATGATCTTCGCATAACCCCGCGGCAATGTGAGGGGCATCGACTCACCTGACCTTGTTTTTTAGGTGTTCAATTTTTTATCTAAATTTTTCTGAAGGCTTCAGGGTTGCAGGCTTGGGCAAAAGGTTTAGGGGTTTAGGGCCTAGGGCGTCGGGCTCTAGGGTTTTGAGGATCTGGAGTGCTTAGGCTTTTTAGGGTTTACGGGGCATCGTAAGTTGCAGGGTCTAGGGCCAGGGCTACAGTAGGGGACAAAGGCTTGCAGGGATTGTTGCGACGAACAAGAACGGAGGCTTAGAGCCTTGCCCTTGCCGCATTCTTCACCTGGACGCTCTTAGCTCTGCATCTCCGACTACGCGAGCTCTGGCTTCAGATAGTGGGTTGTGGCAATATAGGGGGTGAATAACTAGAACAGGGTTTCGGGGTAGATTATGCTATACTATAACTACTATAAGCGTAATGGCAATCCTAAACGATAGCACTGGTAACTCAGTACGCTCACGTATTGAATTGGGGATCCCTGTGTGGTGCATGAAAAGTGGCCCTTTCGGTGCCTTTCGGACACGCGGCTTGTGCTCCCGTACGCGCCGCGCTGTCATGAGGAACTTCTCGTGTTCGTGCGGTGGCAAGATGTCGAGGAAAGAGCAACCATCCATGTCCTGGCCAAGCAAGCGTACCCTAAACCCCTAAGCAGAGGCCATGGACCTGACTTATTGCTGCGACAAGCAAAAGCATCCGAATTCGATACACTTGGCTTCGTCCTTGAACTCTCAACCCAAACCCAAAAACCGAAACACTTTTCGAACCTAGACCGAGTCCCCTCGTGCCAAACCCCACAACTTCTTCTGGGCTTCGTCGGCCACCAGCCAGCAGTTCCTAAACCCCAAACCCCTCAACCTAAACCCTTAAACCCTGAACCCCTAAACCCTGAAACCCTAAACCCCTGAACCCCTAAACCTAGAGCCTTAACCCTTAACCCCAAAACCCCCCCAACCCGGCTCCTGCTTGAAAAAGAGATCCTGCAGTGCTGTGGATCGCCAGACCTGGCCGAGTTTAGGGCCCCCATGGGAGTTTCCGAAAATTAGGGGTACCTTATTTGAGGCTCCGTATAATAAGGATCCTACTATTTAGGGTACGATATTAGGGTCCCCTATTTTCGGAAACTCCCCCATGGCTTTCAGGGTTGAAAGTTGTTACTGGCTTAGGGTCTTAGAGGTTCCTTTAAGGGTACTATAGGGGTCTATAATAGAGTGCTCCTCAAAGGGATCCTTCAAGGTATCTACAAGGGTTCTTTTTGGGGGTTCAATTTTTCTCGTTGAGGACCTTTTTAAGTGTGTGCTCGAGTTGGTTTAGGGTCTTAGGTGTTTAGGGGTTTCAGCACTCACTCTCGGACGAACCACAGCGAGGATTAAGGGTTCGAAGGAGGCCCACTGGCCAGGTTCAGGGGTTGATAGGGTATCCAAGATCCCTAAACCCAGAGAGCCCAATACCCCTTAATTAAGGAATATAGCTTAAATCATAATATGAAGCCCCTTATGATTTAAGCCATATTCCTTAATTAAGGGGTCTTGGGCTCTCTGGGAAGACCTCAAGCCCGACATCTCCACCGCCTGAAAAAAATTCAAAATCCTTTGATAGTTCCACACGCCCAATGGGCCAAGAAGCCCATACCGGTACCATGCAGAGGACCAGCAGTATTGCAGCACTAGATACTATACTAGAATGTACCCGAAACCCTATTCTAATTGGTTTTTAAGGCCCATCTGGTAATACATATGACCCTAGAAACCCCATCGCCCGCCTCGAGTCGCGATGTGAGGATCAGGACCATGTCAGAACCTAATGCTGGCCCTCCCCATAAAGCTTTTAAAGCAGTTTGCAGGCTAAGGGTTGAGGGCTTAAGAGGGCTCTTTTAGGGCTTGATAGGTTTGACAGGGGTTTCAAGGTACTGAAGTAATCGAAGCCGGAAAGTTGGAACATCAATATCTTCAACAATCATCCTACTTCCATGTCCCAGCTTTTTGGAGCTTACTGGCAAAGACTTTGGTGTTTTCAGATTTTAGTGCAGATGTTTCTCAAGAAGATACTCTGAAAGCCGATGCGGTGAATGTAAGAAGATACGAACAGGGACCACATCTAACATGCTCATGCCGCGAAACAGTAAGTTTGCCAACCGGAAGTATAAGAAGTGGTGCTTCAAAACACCAAGGGCACTGTAGAGCTTGAGTAGAAGCATGCAAGCCAGAAAGGCCCTCGTGGATTTTTCAACGAGCCCTCTGCGACTAAACCCAAACAACCCTAAGCCCTTGCGTTTTAATCCTCAAAGAAATTTGCTAAGACCCTGATAAAGTTGCCTTGCGGAGTCCTTATAGAAAAGTCCTTGTGGAAACCCTGCTAAGACCCCTATCGGAGGCTATATCAAAACCATACTGCATGTGACCTAAACCCTAAACTAGGGACCCAAAAAAAGCACATAAGCAAAAATAAGGCTAGGGATATCCCATATAAACCCCCTTATAATGGGGCCCAATAAGGTAGGGATATCCCCATAAATTGCTTATGCTTATGTGCTTTTTGGGTCCCTGATAAACCCTAAACCGAGCAACGACGGCCCGCCAAGCTTTGCATGCCGCGGGCAAGGGTCATGTTCGACTTTGCCTCGCGCTCCTGTCGGTTCAAACCCTGGGCTTTAGGGTTCATGTAGGAACCTGATTAAGAAACCTTGGGCCTTTATTAGGGTTCCTTGAATGAATCCTACTATTTTGGGGTTATAGGCCCAGGGTTTCTTAATCTGGTTCCTACATTAGGGCGGGTTCGGGATTCGCTGAGTCTTTCGTGGTTGAAGTTTAGGCATTGCGATCCAAAGAACTCTTTCTGCCTGTTTAAGGTTTCAGGGCCTTCGACTCTGACACTCGCGCAAGGGCAGCAAGGCTTGGCTTCAGAACATGGCTTCAGATTCTGAAGTTTCTCTCATATAGATCCTTTTGAACGAAGTCTCTCTGACATGCCTTCAAGTTCCAGCCTCATCCATGGTTTGTGCATCACGAGGCATGAAACATGCCGATGCTGCAACCCCAAATCCTACCTAAACCCTTGCGGACTCACGTTTCTAAGCCACCGCAAATGTGCATGGGACCCGCGCGAATAGGAACCTCCCTATAGACCACCCCGGTAGGATGCTGTGGGAATCTCGGAAGCGTCTTGAAGTGTTCTTTTACGGCTCTTTTTCCGCTTGCTTCAGGTTACCCCTGCGCTCAGCGATTTAGGAGTTTCCGAAAATCGGGGGACCCTAGCATAGTAACATAAATAGTAGGGTCCTTATTGTGAGGACCCCCAAATAAGGTACCCGTAATTTTCGGAAAATCCCATTTAGGGTTTACTTTGATAGACCAGGCCTTCTCCTTGAGAGTCAATGCGAGGTCCTGCAGATGGACACACTACTATAGTTTATAGCCGTTCAACAGTTAGAACGGGTTTAGGGTTTAGGATTTTTTCCCTCTCGCATTGCTATGGAGTCTATGCCCATGGTTTAGGATTTAGGGTTTAGGGGTTTAGGGTTATACATACTGTGCAAATGCAGGGCTGTAGGAAGATGGTGTAGCTAAGTGTTCATGACCTTGTATTGCACCATGCTTGGCCGAACGAGCTCTGAACGGTTGCTGCAACGGCCACGCGCACTCTCGAATTTCCTAGACTCTAAACACGAAATAATACAGGGGCGTTGAGAATTAGACTTGGCTTTTGGGGTATATTATACTAACACCATAATAAGGAACCGTAGGGAATACTGTTGGTAATTGTATGAGCTATAAGGATCCTGTCATTTAAAGGTTGCTCGTAGTTCAACTGTTGGCCGTGATTCCAGTACCAGAAGGCACTGAACCGGAGAGCCTCGAAGCCCCAAATCCTGAAATCCATGAATCCTAAGTCGCCAGGAACCCTGCAGCCCCAATCCCTCAAGCCCTAAACCAAAAATGCCCTAAGCCCTAAACATGCCACACCCTAAAATGGTAAACCCTGAAACACTAATCCCTGAAGACCCAAACTATCAATGCCAATCCTAATCAAGCCGCCCCCAGCCTGAAAGGAACAGAAATCCTAAGCCCCTTTGTTATCCCTTCACCAAACCCTAAACCCTAAGCCCCTAAACCCCAAATCCTACTCGCCTCAAGCGCCAAACACCGGAATCCCAAAGCCTTACACCAACAGCCCGGCGCTAAGTGCAAGCCCCAAACCCTGAGAACTTGAAATGCTGAAGCGCTAAAGCTCTGAAGCCTACTTACAGGATCATGAGACTTAATAAGTGGGGTTATAAATAAGGTAACTATACTTATAATTACTTATAACCCCATTTAAGGCACTTATAACCCTACTTACTAAGTCCCATGATCCTCCAAGTACATCTACAGCCGACACCCGGAAGCCAAAGATCCGACGCACAAAAAACGCTGCAGCCCTTCTCTTGGGTGGTTATCAAAATGATGGTCCCTTTTTGGGTACCCTAAATATTAGGTGCCGTACTATATCAGGGACCCAAAAAAGGGACCATAATTTTGACAACCACCCTCTTCTGAATAGGAATTTTGGGGGCCTCAAAAGGCAGGATGAAGGTAGGTAGGATTAAGGATCCCTTATATTGGGACTCTAATTTGGGGAGTACCCCACCTACCTTTTGAGGCCCCTCCCAAACCTTATTCATATTCCCTAAACCCCACAAGCCCTAAGCAAACCCTATCCCTGATTAAACTGGTTGAAGCCTGTAGCCCTAAGAATCTTGGTTTCGTACTATATCAGGGACCCCAAAAAGGGACCATAATTTTCACAACCACCCTCTTCTGAATCGGAATCTTGGGGGCCTCGCTGCGGCATTGGTAGGCGAACCTCTGTCTGCTTGTCAGCTCCCGACTGCGGGAGCACAAATAGATAAAAGGAAGTGCCTCGGCATGGTTTACTTAAAGGATCATGGGACTTAGTAAGTAAGGGTTCCTTTAAAGGGCTCCTAAAAGGGATCATAGGGGTTCCTTGAAGGGATCTATAGGGTTTAGGGTTTAGGGTCTACTTAAAGGATCATGGGACTTAGTAAGTGGGATTAGAAATAAGGTAACTATACTTATAAGTACTTATATCCCCGATTAAGGCACTTCCAACCCTACTTACAAAGTCCCATGATCCTCCAAGTAGGGTTTCAGCTTTCGGACTTCGTTGGCGTGGCGTGTCTCGAAGACCCTCTTGGAAGTTTCCGAACATAGGGGACCCGAATATACTACCCTAAATAGTAGGATCCCTATTATAAGGACCCCAAAATGAGGTACCCCTAATTTTCGGAAACTCCCACTTGGCAGGTAACACATCTGCTTAGAGGTTTAGGGTCGGCTTCGCACTTAGGGCAGACGTTCCTTTAAAGGTTTCCTTCTGTATATCTGAAGGGAGTCTTTCATACGGTTGAATAGGGTTCAATAACGGGGCCTGCGCTATTGGAACAGGGTTTACGCTGTATCATGGTCGATTAGACATGATTTTAGGCACTATGACAAGTGGGTCAAGGGGATAGTCTAAGTATTCATTCAGACCTCTATTAGAGTTTGGAGCGTTCTTACATGATTGAAAACAATGAAACTCGCAGAGTCGTCCTTCTGTTTTCTTTGTGAAGCAGGGCCTGTATTATTCGCCCCTCAGCAGGCCTTTCAGATGTGTTTGCCTTTGATGACTTGGGGCGCCTCCCGTACTAGCCCCCTCCCCCCACCACATCAGCCCCAGCCGCGTGAAACTCTTTGGGTTTTTGGTTTCGGGGGCCATCCTGGGGCTCTAAGGGTTTCAGCACTCACACTCGCACATGCCTGGGCGAGGATCCTGGTCCACGGCGAACAGCGCATTGGCTGAGGGAGAATCCCCGGTTCAAGGATTCTCAAAAGCGTTAACGACTTCCTCAACTAACCCTGAATATCCTACCTTTTTAGGGTTCCTTATTATGATTTCCTTATATAAGTCCTTAAAAAGGTAGGTCCTTCAGGGTTAAGGTAGGCACTAACAAACCCTACCACTTCGTCTCTAGAGGCCCATTCAGGCTGGCCCATCCGGCACTCATGAGCTCTCACCATCTCACAACGCCAGGTTCACATGCAGCTCTACGTAAGGGTTTCGGGTTCAGGGTTCTTGGGGTTGAGGGTTCGGGGTTCTTAGGGTTTAGGGTTCTTACAGCAGCTTGACATGCACAAAACAACTCTTTGAACACACCTGAGCCCCGAAACCATCCCGAACCCATCCTCAAACACAACACCCCGTGTTGCTAAATCCTAAACCCTACTAATAATATGTACTCCCTCCTGATTCTGAACATGCTATACTAGACCCTGAAGCCCCAGTGAAGCCTCTATATTACTCCTTCAATCGGACCGGCCATGGCACGAAGCAGACTAATCGAAGACCAAGACCATCCTCGTCTAACCTGTGTGCAGTCGCTTCGAGCTACCCAGAGGCTCCATAGTAGTTCGTTTTTGGGATTACCTTACAGGATTCTATATATGAACCCCAAAAAGGAACTACTTTGGAGCCTTAGGGTAGGGGCCATCCAGGACTGAGGCGAGAAGAGCATTAACTATCGGGATACGATTGCTACCTCCCCTAAGAGAAACCCTATATCATCGGAATCCTAAATCCGGAGTCTACATCCCACGTTCCATGCCACTTTCCCTCTAAATTTCCCAATGCAATGCAGAGTTCTTGGGCAGCCCAGCTTCTCGGCGCGAAAGGTGCAGCAAGCCCTCGAACCTAGGACCTAGCAGCACCCATGGCTACGCTCGACAACCTTGCGAACCCATGCGTCTGAAATTTCTTCGTATAGCTGAAGACTAAACATCACAAGTGAAAACCTCAATTTTCATGGCCAGGCTGCATCAGATTCAGTGGTACTGTGCTAAGCAGTACCAATGCAAAAATTGAAGATCTCCTTGGCGCCGGGGCGTTTCATTGTATAGCTATAGTATACTATGTATACATTACAGTAAATGTACTTTAGTATCATAGCACATTATAATGAATGACAGTTCCCTTGAGCAAGTTTAATGTAGGCCCGGGCTTCCTGCAACCCAATGCAGGTACTACTTCTGGACGTCAGACCCCAAAAGCAAGCACCATTTGTCTGCTCTGGCTTCTCGTTCGGAAGTTTCTTCTAGGTTTTCTAGGGTTTAGGGGTTTAGGGTTTAGGAAAGTTATGTTCGCAACTTTCCTCTGCAGGTGTTGGGGTTTAGGTGGCAAGAACGAGCCCGCATTGCAGGATGGTGTACCATCCTCATCCCTGCAACCTTTGGGTCCACGAGTACTGCAGGGGTCTTACGAATTTCAGAGTAGTACAGTACCTTACACCCCCTAAAGCCTTTTCAGCATGGGCTTGGATTGTGTCCCAGCGAACACTCCTCGACAGCAGAAACCCTTTTTGCCACTGGACTCGAAATCTAGCCAGAACTTTCACCCCTTGATCCCTAAAGCCGAAACCCTAAAGCGATGTCATTCCTACCCTGGCCAAGGCACAAAGGCACGGTCGCAACCATCAGCAGTGCGAGCATCTGCGACAACGCCAGTGCTGCTGAGGCTACAGTTCGCGATGTAGACACACTCCGGCTGGGCTCCTGCAATTAATAAAAGGGCCTTCATAATTTCAATAGGGTTCGAAGCCCATCATAGCATAGCAGCATAATTGTAATAAGAAATCTGCAAAGTAGTATAGGTGAATATTAAGGCCCCTGATTAAGGATGGGTTCGTTAAATTATAAGGCATAAGGGGATCCTTGAGGTTGTTTTAGGGTTCTGCCTGTTTGGAGCTGTGGCGTAGAGGCAGGCCTTTCGAATAGCGCTTGCTGTTGGCTTTATAGTATCTGATAGTAGAATTATAGAGGGACCCTACGGAGCGAATATTTCTATGTATTAAAACCTATATTGGACCCCTGACTATCGTCTCGAAGGGTCCGAACACTAGGACTCTACCTTTGTAAAGGGATTGGTGTCCAGACCGTCTCCAGGAGGGGTGTAAGTTCATCAGCTTTCCCTCCTGCAAACCGATCACCAACCACGCTCGAAGGCAGTTGTAGGGATGCTGCTACGGGTCGCACCATCATTCTGCAAGGCGTAAACGGTCTGCGTGCCTTCTCTCGCGCAATGAGGAGTGTCACAGGGATGGATGCCCGTCTTCAGAAAGAAACCCACACCGAGTCCTCAACTAATACGATCCTGATGCAACATGAACCCAACAAAAGAAGCAGCCGCAGGAGAACAAGTGAAGATCCGCCAAGAGTTCCTGGCCCTCAAGCTAGACAAAAATCACGGTTCATTCATGCTTAAAATACACATACACAGACAAATCTTATAAACATATCATGTCTACATATGTTTATACATACATGCATATATATATATATATACATATGTGCCTATACAGACATAAACTCCATCTCTCGCTCTCTCCATCTCTGTTTGCCTGCGCATGTTCTTTGCACACGCGAGGTATGCGGCCGCCAGGTTTTTTTCCCTCCTACCTAGCAAGGACGAAGCCCGCATTGCAGGGAGTCTTGATTGAACAGCTGAACAAAGCCTCGAGCTGAAAGTGGCTTGATGACTGACAGCTCAAAGTAGGGTTTAGGCTTCCTAGCGCACAGTTTACGCTTTCCGGCGGAGCCTGTGATTTGCATACGTTTTGCCTCTGCATAAAGGCCCAAGGTTTCTTAATCAGGCTCCTACATTATACCAAACACAAAGTTCTTCGGAGGTCAGCAAACATGGAATCACCCAAACACCAGAAGCCAGTCCTCCTCTTGGAGGACCACCGCCCGCCGAACGGGATCCCAAATGGACGCCGAGAGCACCACCAGGAAAAAAGCGAGTGCTCCGATCCTCAAAACGCTGAGGAGGATGCGTGCACTACCATCGCCACTGGTAGCATGGCACTATTGCGACGGGTTCGCATGGCAATCGTGAGCATGACTGGTGACTGACTAGCGCATTGCCGTCAGTGAAATACTGCAATGATTTCCTGTGTTTCCTTTGTAGGTGGTAATCACGTGATGTCCTTATCATGTATACGTGTATACCTACCTACCTGCCTACCTACATGCATATGTATACATATGCATCTCACCAAGACACAAAAAAAGACACCTGCAACAAGAAGCTGGTACACAGTTGGTTCCTCGGTCAAGCTCCAAGCAGGCACAGGCTAGAGAACGAGAGTGGAAGTCTCAGCCGAGCTGCAATTCATCGAGGACGATCCTGCTGAATGACCCGGGGCGACACCTCGCAAGCGAGTGAGTCGGGTTGGGGTTCAGCTGTAGCTGGGAGTTTCCGAAAAAAGGGGACCCTAATATTGCACCCTAAATAGTAGGATCCTTATTGCAAGGACCCCAAAGGAAGGTCCCCGTAATTTTCGGAAACTCCAGCTTGTCCTGCGAATGGGGGGTGTCAGCTCACATGCGAACCGCCTGCAAATCGCAGGGAGGCCAAACGTTTCTCTACTCCGGTGGGGAGGAATTCCATGTGGCGGTTGCAGACGAGGGGGTGCTGCCTTGCCTTCCCTGCCGCTTGCAATTCCATGCAATTCCTGCCCTCCCCTGCCCTCACCCTAAACCCTAAAACCCCCAACATAGATCACTATGCCCAAAACAACCACACTTCACTGCCGTAGGCGAGTGCAGCCAGCGGCGATCGCCTTCAAGGTAAAGCAGAATAACCCCAACACCCTAAAAGTTTCTGGTTCTTAGCCGGGAATGGGGGAATGGATCCCTCTAGTAGCCCCTATATATAATCCCCAATATCCATTCCCCCCTTCCCTACGACTAGTAAGAACCAGACAGAATACCCCCGAATCCCGTCCCTCCTTGAGACACCCCACGAGCCTGTTGCATCCGCGAGCCATGAAGTACAAGGCCAAGGCTGCCAAAATGCTTGCCACCACAATCCTCAACTTGCCATATATATATATATACACATATATATATATATATAGATATACACACACATATATATATATATGTATATACATATGTATGTATATCAATAAATGTATAAACCTACAAGTAAAGAAACAAGTGTATATATAAAACACACTGACTCGCAAAAAAGGCATATAACATATGCTTATGTGCATATAAACATATACATGTACGCACACATAAGGTTGTCTGAGATCTGAATACACTCTAGCATGGTCGAGTGCAGTCGGTTATGCTCTACTTTCCTGAACTTTAGTAACTAGATGTACTGTAGTATGAGTTGTTGTGCTTCCTCCCCGAATATGCGTACTCACATCTGCTCTGACGATTGGCCTGGCGCGTGTCACAGAGAACTCTTGGAACCATGCTGGAGGAATCGTAGAACACCAGCAATATCCAGCAATCAATAGGCATGTCCACCAAAGCGTCAGATGGCGCCGCTGGCGGACAGGTATGCAGACTACTGAGTACTGAAACATGAAGCACAGTGCTGAAAGTGCAGGCCGTGCGGTCCGGCAACCACCACATTTGTTTTCAAACAGCAGAACTCTGCACACCCAAGCCCGAACAGAACCCTATTCCAACTGCCGGGCCAAACTGAAGAAACTGCTGCAGCCCAAACCTTGCAACTCTGAACCCAAAGCCCTAAACACAACCCTAATCAGCAACCCAAACCCGTAACCCGCAAACTCCAAAATTCAAAAAACAAAGCCCTGAGTCCTGAAGCTCTAAACACAAACCCTAAGCCCTAAACGCAACCCTGAACCCGGAACCCTCCACCCCTTAAACGTAAACCCAAGCACAACCCTAAAGGAGCCCCTGAACTTCCAGCGAAGGATCAAGAAGTCTCGTCTCAGGAATTCAAGATGAAGATCACGGAGCCTCCCAGATTTCGGGTTTCAAGGTTTAAGCGTTTGCGCTCTCGCAACTCGGACATGCCTGAAGGTTTAACCGTTTAGGGTTTAACGGTTTATGGATTTAGGGTTCAGGGGGGACCCAGATTCTAGAGACTGGAGAAAAGGATACTAGATGGGTTCTCTGCTCTATACCAAAGGCACGAAGTTGCGGACCCAAAGTGGGCCCCTACTTAACCCTTTTAATCCCCGCTTATAGCAGGCCTTCAAAACGAACCCATAGAGGAACCCTCCAGGATTAGCCAGAGCCTCGTTTCCAGCCACCTTGGGGCGTGGCTCCGCGAATCTGCTGTTCCTGGACCGAAGCCGTGAAAGAAGACGGTTTACGGTTTAGCCTACGGTTTATGGGTCTTGGGTTGAATTTGTTTCCCCACGCGCTTGGCTGACTAGGTTTTGGAGCTTAGGGCTCTTAGTTTTGTGCGTAGACTTGTTCTGACGGGTGCATGGCTTCTCATTTTCTGGCTCGGGAATTTTTCGGGTTAGGGTTCAGGGTTTAGCCCAAGACATGGCGGAGACGGATCGCAACACGTCTCCGAAAGCGACGGCAATATCCGTGCGTTCGCTTCTAGAAGTCCATAGTGGAGGGTTTGATGCTCACACTCGCACAAGGCAGATAGTGGTTTAGGGTTTAACCCCGAAAGCCAAAGATTCAGCACCGGTTTAGTCTTCTTCTTTTTCTTCTTCTCGGGGAAGGCTCTGGGATTCAGCAAGAGAGAGCTATACGAACAACCGGCATTGACGTAGGTCAGGAGCTTCAGCAACTAGTCCGAGAATGATTCAGTTTTTGACATCGTTGCCTTGATTGCTAAACCCACCCTAAACCCTAAACCCTGAATCATTGTGCATCCTCATGGGGCCTTTCTCCGGCCCAACACCATAATGGGGGAGGGCGCTTGGGCGCACCTAGAAACTTAGGGCGGGGGTACTAGACCCCAACCCTCATAATGATTAATAATTAACGTACCTTAAAAATGGCTTAGAAGGAGTAGAAATCCCAATATCAAGGCCATCAAAGAAAGGAGTGTATTGGTCAGCGGTCTACATCTGCGTTCGAAAACGGATCAAGGCATCTGGGAAGTAGGTCCTAATCATAGAGGTGTATAGATCCTAGGTGCCTTCGTGCTGGTTGTGAGATGTTGTGTGTGCATGTAACAACTGCAGAAGAGACACGAGCACACCAGCACTGCATTCAATTCTTCGCGCACTTTAAGTTTATGTCACTCCCAGAAACAAAAACCCAACGGTCCCAAGCACCTGACGCTTTGAGTAACGAGGTATCAGGAGGGCAGAACGTTACAAACAGTGCTCTGGAAACCTCGGTTCTGCCGTTATTTTCAAGGCTCAGTCTGGTTTAGGATGCAATTCTCCTGAACCCCGAACCCAACACATCACACCTGGCGATAGATGTCTACGAGGCCTCTGTGGGCCATTTCAAACCTTCTAAGACTCACGAACAGCGAACCTGACGGCCCACGATACCTACACACTTGCTTTCGATGTGCAGAGGGCCAAGCATTCGTATGGAAGTTTCCGAAAATAGGGGACCCTGAGAACGTGCCCGAAATAGTAGTCTCCTTATTATAAGGACCCCAAAAGAAGGTGCCCCTAAGTTTCGGAAACTCCCATAAAAGATTCTCTGAGTTCAGCCCAGGGTCCTTCCCAAAGCAACGCTGCTGCTGCAATCATGCAAAACCTGCGGCCCAGTGCAAATGCTACCGCGCAAGTCTTCATGAACTCAGACTCGGGTTCCCAGAATTGCTACGGCTAAATCCTAAGCCAGAACCTGCAGCTAAGTCGTCTTCAGCTCCTCAATGCTCCTCAAACAAAAGTACTCAAAGACACTACTCCTGATGTCTTAGCTCTACCTATATCGATGGCCAGTTCGAGGAGAATAAGAACTGTTCTGGAAGGGGACTCCCAGTACACCCAAGATCCCCAAACCGCCAATGCCAAGCTATCGGCTAACTGTAGAGAGTGGCCAACTAAAAGAGGAGCCACCTTTGAGTTTGAGGGTACGCGTAAAACGACGTATCACACCATTCCAAAGCCTTGAACGCCATAAAAAAGCTGTGGTTATACAGTTCCACAGGAGGGAAATCGCCCTAGACGTCCCTTTTCCTTACACTCTAAAACCTTGAACCCAAGAATCCTAAACCCTTTTTGCATCCAGGCCTATTGCGACTGCCGGGTACCCGTGAAGAACAGAAACTGAGGGCCAGGCAAATCTTAAACCCTACAACCCCAAACCCCTAAACCCGCAATATAGGGGCCTGAATACTTACCAATGCTATTGTGGGGGTTCCTTATCATACTTATAGTATAATATACCCCGAAACAGGGCTCGAATCGCCCCGTTGTGAGGAACATCGTAGCCCCAGTGCCCGAATGCCATGGCCCATATGGGAAGTACGGGCACGCCATGTTGACAAGAACTTCCGACAATGCGACGAGTTCAGCCAAGCCCTCCTAGTGGAGAAGGTCCAGTCCTTTGCCACGATCCTCCCGAAGTTCTTCGATTACGAGAAGGATGCCGACCATAGGACTCCCGACTGCGACATGCTGAAAATCAGTGCGTACGTGGTCTCTTTCAACTACGGCCTGAAGCGACGCGTCTTGAAGACTTTCCGAAATGCCGAGTGCAGCTGGATGTCAACGAGGGCTCGTGTGGCAGAGGCCACAAACAGGGCCGAGGTCATCAAATCTGACTGCGAGGGCCGCGAAGAGAACGAGCTAAGGGTCCAGGGCCTGGAGCTCTTCTTCCGCTTCCAGAATGATGAGGCGGGAGGAAAGCGGACATCGTTAAGGAGATTTTCAAGCTGATGCCGATGGGCATAGACACGAATCGGGCGGGGAGATGTTGGTCCGCTTGGCCAAAATTCCCGCCAGCATCGACGGCGAGGTTGAGCGCCGATGGGGTACCGAGGATCGACAAGCCCGAGGCCACTGACTCCGTCGACAACAAGTACCGACGGGAGCCGAGTGGGACAAGAGTACCAGTGGGGAATACTGCTGAGCTGATTGCCCCCTGAGTAGTTCGTACAGAAGAGTGGGCACAGTGTTGAGACTGTGTGGGATTAGCCCTGCAGTTTGCCTCTTCCAATCCCGAGAGGAATAAGCTCAGGGTGGTGTATAGTGGCCCAGTGACGTTTGAATCTCTGCTGCATGGAGTCTTGCTCGTAGTTCGCCTCATCTGACTCCGTGAGGAATATGCTTGAGCAAGTTGTCTGCAGTTGCGGTACCTCCCGCATAGGAGTCTGATCAAGACCCCCTTTTTGGTTAGTGTAGGGCTTGAAAAGCTCAAATGCTCCATGCGCCGCTTATTGAGTTTAGCGCTGGAGAACGGCTGTTCTGTGATACGTTGTCCTTTTGGTTTTGTACGGGGATGTGCTCCATGGAGATGGCTTTTGCGCATGGCGCTGCCAGTTCGCTCTCTGTGGTTCTTCCTCCGTTAAGTGCGATTGCCCAGATTTCTGCACCGCGCACTACTGAGTAGTTCGCGAGCGCAAACTGGGGGTCTGCACTTGCCATAGAATTTATCTGTGCAATAGGCGCGCTCGTACATGGACACATAGCCTCATGAAAGAAAGAATACCCCGAAACCCTATTCCAATTTCGAAGGCCCCCACTATATAACTTGACTATAGATCCCTTTAATGGACCCCTTTTAAGGCTCCCTTTAAAAAGAACGCCCTATCGCCCTATTCTAACTATTAAGGCCCCTACAATATCCTTTAACCTCGGACTCCCGGGTCTCCGGCAAGCTCGTGGCGAACGCCATGGTTGCAAATTGGGCCGACAAGAAGGAGACCCTGGGATCTTTAGGGTTTAGGGGGTGTTTGTATAGGGCTCTTTAGGGTTTGGGGGGTTTTGGGTTGAGGGCTCTTTAAAGGGTTTTGGGTTTAGGAGTTTAGGGTTTAGGGGTTTTTGTTTAGGGAGCTTTAATTTAGGGTTTTGGGTTTAGGAGTTTAGGGTTTAGGGGTTTTTGTTTAGGGGTCTTTATAGGGTTTTGGGTTTAGGAGTTTAGGGTTTAAGGGGGTTTTTGTTTAGGGCTCTTTATGGGGTTCTGGGTTTAGGAGTTTAGGGTTTTGGGGTTTTTGTTTAGGGATCTTTAGGGTTTAGGAGTTTTTTTCCCTCGTGCATAGGAGTTTTGGGTTTAGGGGTTTTGGGTTTAAGGTTTCAGCGGGTTCCGGGCTTAGGTTTGGGGGTTTTGGGGGTTTTTCCCTCCTACTTAGCAAGGACGAAGCCGGGCAGTTCAGGTGACATGTGATTGAGTTTGGAGGTTAGGGTTGAGGGTCGGGAGATGTTGGGAGTTTCGGCCGTAGGGTTTTTTGCTTCCCGCCTGGCTAGGACGAACCTCGGCTTTAGGGTTAGGGGTTTAGGGTTTGCGATTTACGCTCTCGCAACTCGGACATGCCTGACGAGGTCTCCGGTGCGAAGTACATTGACTGGTCGGCACTGATTTAGGATATAGAGTTCGGGGCCCTTTCTCTCGGATTTCCTCAAAAAGCGAGGTGGGGCTTTGATTCTTTTCAGATAGTCTTACTGCGGCCTGTTCTAACACTTGCTTTTCGTGAGTTTATGCTGAACGCCGTCTTTTCATCTCGCCAAGATCCGGTTTTCGACTTTGGGTTTCTGCACTCACAGTCCAAAACCCTAAAACACGGCCTGTAACTCTGCGTGAACCATGCCTCAGCCGGCCGAACTTCTTCGCTCAAGAAGACAATGCTAGGGGAGCTCAGTAGTTGTCTGCATACGGTTCATGAACTTCAATCCCCGAAACCTTTCGTACCACGCCTCTAAACTCTAAACCCATGTGGGTCGGATAGGCTTCGTATAGGTTGGGTTCAGGCCACGTTAATTATTACTAGGGGCATGTTAGGAATTGGGCAGTCTTACTGTGCCACTGTGCGTCGGCCTACGTTATAAGGCTTTCTCCGTTACCGCCAAACCTTCATTCAACCCATCACCCCTCAACCCCAAATCCTAAACCCCCTCATTTAGAAACACCAAGCCACCCAAAATCCTAAACCCTTGAAAAAGGAGCTCAGGTCCGCCACCGAGCTGCTCTTTCTCGAACTCGCGGAAGCGCAAGGAGTAGAGCGACACGCACCGAAAAACACCTCACTTGCACAGCTTGCCTCGAATACAGCTAGCAATACAACCATACTAATACAGATTGCAACTCAATGGTGAACATGATACTGACAACGGTAGTCAGAGTATTCATAATCCATAAGGCTCTCACGATCATACAAGATACCTTTGCTCCTTCCGTTCAGGTCAAATAACCGAGACCACAAAAGGCAAAAGAGTATTGCTGGGGGAGCCAGACACGTCTGAAGGCGGAACGCGGTGCTTGTCGCTGCACTTGTGACATCGCGCTATACTCGCCCCACCCCCTGCGACAAAACTCCCCGCGCTGAGTGGACAATCGTCCCGCTCGGCATGGTCCGAGTCTTGAGCCCAAATGGTGCGAAGACAAGGCTCGGGTTGTTAATATATGGGAGTTTCCGAAATGAGGGGTACCTCATTTTGAGGTCCTTATCATAAAGACCCTACTATTTAGGGTACTATATTAGGGTCCCGTATTTTCGGAAAATCCCATATGGGTCTACCTAGGACCTAGAGGCTCATACCCTACCCCTCTTTTAGTAGGGTACCTACTTTTCCAGAGAACAGATCCTAGTCCTAGCCATAAACCTAAGTCTCCGGAAAAAGGGGAGGGGAGGATCTGAGCCTCTAGGTAAGAATTGAGAATAGGATTTTGGGACATATTTTTGCGGCTTACGCTGAGAAACCCTTAAGGAACAGTATTGGCAATTTCAATGGCGGTTGGGACTGCTGGTTCGAACCTTCGTGACAGTGTCTAGTGTCTGCCAGTTGCCTTGTATTCCATATGTGCTCCCGAGCTTCCGAAGCAATTCTGTCCGGAGCTCCGGGGAACATGTTGCTTGAGAGACCTTCTGGAATTCAAATCCGAATCCCGCCGATGTCCTGCTGCGAGAGGAACGTGGGCCAGCCTTCCCCGACCTGCGCGGCTCCCATTCGTGCTCCTGCCGCTGCTGCTGCTTCTTGGCAGGTCCTCCGGCTGGAAATGTAAGGGCCTGGATACTTCGAACAGGGCTTTGGGGCCCATTCTACTATAGTTAGTTACAGTAAGGAACCCTCCGAATAGTACACGAAATTATTTAAGCGCCTATGTTAATTTTGGTGTTGCTCGGAGAAATCGATACAAGTTCCCAGGAGCTCGCACCAGAATGCCACGGCTAACGCTGACCGAGTCTCTCGAAAAAACTGCTTCCGGAACCAAAGCTGTCAGGTGCGCCTTTGGAACGACACTCCCGTCCGTCATGGTCACCTGAGGTAGGCGACATGTACCTTTTGCCGGCGAAATAAGCAAAGAATGGGAAAGTTGCCATCATATTGCCCAAACACTACCCGTCAAGCCCTGAAGCCTCAACTTTCAAACCATTAACTCCATACTCTGACACACTGAGATTCCGAAGCTCCTACTATAGGGGCCTAAGTAGTTACCTATACTGTTTTGGGGGGTTCCGCATTATAAGTATAGTATAATGGGCCCCAAAACCCTATTCTAATTATTAAGGCCCTTATATTACGCTGCCGAAGCGGCATTCGCTCCAAGCTCTCATGACGACATGCGTCGGGCGCACAGGCCGCTGGAACTCTACAGGGTGTTTTGGAGTTTTGTTCTCTCCTACTTGGCAAGGACGAAGCCCGCGTTGCCGGGTACTTGGTTGCACAGTGGCAGGATCAAGCTTTGAAGCCCGCATAGTGACATGCCAAGATCGGTCCCAAGGTCGGCCAGTGTTTTGGAGTTTGGGGGCTAGGGTTTCGCGAGGGTCTTTTCTAAAGCATTTTCCGATGACTCAAAGTGGTGGTTCAAGATATTGTGCCGTCGTCTGCTTCTCGGCTGCTTCATCTGATTGTAAGGGTAATGAGGTAGCAAAGGTTGGTGAAAGCGCTGTGCCTATGAAACATAAATGCCTCCTGCTACTCGGGCCTGGCGGAACCGAGATGACATGACGGCATGACAAAGGCAAACAGCGAGCTCGTGGGGCAGCATCTTCGTGATGTCTGTCATGCCAAGACATAGACATCATCTTCGGGGCCCAAGCAAAGCCATACCATACCTTTTGCTCGTTGTTTTGAACGCATGTACTGGGTTATATGTCCTCCCCCCAAGACGGTTAAAGGTTACCTACCCAGCCCTGCAACTCATCACATCTACTAGCTCGGCAGTGTCAAGCTTCAAGGCGGGTCTCTTTTTGAAAGCTGAAACCAGATGGAGGCCTTCTTCGCTCGGCCTCCCTTTCAGATCTTGCCGACCTTTGGCCAGCAAAAGGTCCTTGGATGTCCAGCGAGTTTTATGGACTTCTGTAAGACCCCCCCCAAAGAACTTCCAGTTCAAATCTTGCAGCCATTCCAGTCCAAGTCTTGCAACCAATACCCAAAGCTCGAAAAGCCCCAACCCGAACCCGAAGCCCTGGGTACTACACCCAAAAACCCTGGAGTCATCCTTGTTGCCACCTTATCGTAACCTTATTCGTCCCCCTTATAGGAACCCCAATCCTTGGCCCTAACCTTAGGCCCTAAGAACACTAAACCTAAAACCCTAAATTCTGAGCCCTAAACCTTTTTTCAACTTCGAGTTTCCCTGAACCCTAGGCTTCAAACACTAAACCTCTGAGCCCTGAACTTATTTCAACTTCTGGGTGTCTGCTGGGCCCATCTGCAGATCTGGCCGTTGCACGCATCTCCCGAGGCGAGGCTTCTCCTGAGAGGACACCGTAAAGGGATCCTTACAAGGGGATCCTTCGAAGGGAACTATGAAAAGGGGACCATAATATTTAGAACACGGGTTCCTGTAAAGGGATCCTTGAATGATTTTGGAGGGATTTACAGGGATTTCTTGGATTTAATTGAAGATTACTGTAAACGGCTGGTTGATAAACTCCTCTGCCTTGATCAGATGTTTTACCAGGATCCGAATACTAAGGCCTGACGGACAGGGGGTTTGAGAATCAGGCATCCGCATTCCCCAACATGTCCTATGCCTAGTCTTTGCATCAATGACGTAGGGTTTACATTCGGGTTTGGCGAGTTCATACACGGCTCATTGGGGAGGTGGTGCGTGCTTGCTGGGAGTCATTTTGGGAGGAGGAGGAGGAGGAGGAGGAGCAATGAAATCCACACTTCATACACCAACCATCAGAACCATAACTGTTACAAAAATGATTCTCAGCGTTTTCATACCATACGAGCATGGCACCGCTTTTGCACCTATCTTGCCAGGTTGGCCCAGCATCTCCGCCGAAAAGTTGCCCTCTCCACCCGTCCGCCGCGAAAGGTATGCAGATCTACGATTTTTGTTGGTGGTTTCGGGTAAGGTTTTGAATTTGGGGGTTTCGCTTTTTTGTGATTGGGGTTTGCCCTTTTCGTTGCCTCCTGTGCTGCGTGACTGAGTCCTCTGGCCGGGTCCTCAACCATCACGCCCAGGCTTCGATTATGGAGTTTAGGACCATGGGGTTTTGGGGCGTAAAGTCCAGGGATGCTTCTTGAGTGTATTCAGACTATAGAGCCAGCCTATACGCTGTTCTTAAAATTTCATGGTCCCGGTCCTTCGATACAGTATCAGATATGCAGGCCAGGGAACTGCACTACACTTGGGGCTGCATGGAGGGCTTAGGGTTTAGGGCATCAGAAGAGCGAAACTAAAATCATCTGCTGTTCGGGACGGAGAACATCACAGGAGGGCAGCAAGCAATATCTGTGCAACTTCCGATATGCACATTATAGATACAAATGAATAAACGAAAAAACAAATAAGCAAACACACGTGTACATACATATATATATATATATATATATATACATATACATATACATATATATATATATATATATATATATATATATATATATATATATATATATACATATATATGTACATATGTTAGTGTGTATGTATATATAAATATGTATTTACATACATATCTATTAGCCTGTTTGTTTGTTGATACAAGTACATACAGGCATACATACACAAATACATTGTATACATATTTAACTACTTATGTATTTATACACGTGCATATCATCAATACTCACGACTGCTGTGCCTGAACCACAAACACGAAAACCATCTCGAGCCCCTCATAACTAGGAGCCTCAAAACGAGTGCAGGCCAAGCATCCGGGCCCGGTCGAGGATGCCCTGGCACCTGCAGCACTTGCAGTGCTAGGTCTCCTCTTGTCGGAAAGGTTTCGCCAGGAGCTGCCGACAGCGAACCCGCCGGGTCCGGTGGCTGGCTGAAGTGGTCGCGCAGCTACGCCTCTGCCAGCCTTACCAACGCTCCCCGCGGACTCCGCCAACTTTGCAGATTCTGCGCCCATGCTCCTCGCTCGTGACTCCGGGGCAGCGTGCATCTTGGCAGTAACATGTTGAGGCGAGCCAGTCACAGTGGCATAGCGCTTCTCGAGCTGTCGTGCTGCAGCCGGAAGTGTCCGGGGATTCTGCTCGGACCCGACGGGCGAAACATGCCCCCCAGATTCCACGCTTCGGGCTGTCTTCGACTCCTAGGCAAGAGGAAGATGCAACAGTGATGCAACATCTGCTTTCAAACTTGTTTGCCGTGAATTTGTGCAGCAAAGTCACAGTGGGGCGCTTGGCGAAGGGATACGAGTACACGGTTGCGCTGACAACCTCCCACAGGTCATGCCCAGTGCCTTTTCTGATCCCAGCCCGAACCAACATGATGTGGATTTGACTGGGATGGCGCGGTCTCTCATTCCCAACAACATATATATATATATATATGTATACACGCAAACTTCTACTTACTGTCATGGCATATGCAACTTGATTCGGAGCCGTCGGTTTGTCATTCGCCTACTGGCGCATTCATTCCAACGTCGTAGAGCGGCCAGTAAAGAGACATGGCAGGGGCGCGGTACTGGTAGCATGTGAGTGCGTGTGCGTGTATGTATGTACGTGTATATATATATATATATATATATATATATATGTATGTATGTAATATATGGATATCCATATCACATATGTACAGATATATCCGTGAATATACATATATATATATATATATATATATATGAAAAGGTATGTGTATATATATATATATATATATACACACACATGCACATATGTGTGTGTCTGTGCGCGCAAAACTATCTTTATCTATCTTTAAATCTGTAGCTGCGCATGTGTGCGCTTCCTTGCTTTTGTGTGCCTCTCGCTCTCTCTTTCTCTCTGTCTCGGTCTCTCCCCCTGTCTCTTTCTATAACGGTTTAGGGTTTAGGGTTTATAGGGTTATAACTTATGAGGCTGGTGACTGCTGCGTTTCTGGGTGGCCCGGCTCGTGTTCGGCCAGACGGGAAGCGGGGCTCCCTGGGAGGCACGCTGAAGGTCGACAGCTCCGGCTCGGGCGTATCCGCCCTGGCCGAGTGATCGGTTCAAGCTTTCAGCACTCACAACTCCGACAGTGTACAAGCGATTCAGGGTTTTGGGTTCTCAGCATTATGCTCGCGCGAAGTGGGTTGAAGGGTTTAGGGCTCCGATGCAGGGCTCAGCTTTCTAATTCAAGACACCTTGATGTTATTGATTCTCAGGTGGGCGCCTCTAGACCACAACACCATGCGGCTGATTTCCCGAATGGGCTGACGTGGACACCAAGCACAAACAAGCCTGGCAACTATGCAAATACTGTCAGCCACCGCAGGCAGCACATGATGATGATGATGATGATGCTGATGATGATGTTAATGATCGAAAGTAGGAGTAGGAGTGGTAGGATCGGAATGGGGGCAGTAGTAGCCGCAGCAGTGCCAGCAGCAACAATCCCTGACGGCGTGAGAGTCTTATGGCACTGCCGTTCTAAGTAAGCTAGATTTCCGTGTCAACTGTTCCTCTACTTCTGAGTATCTGAAATCAGGAATCCCCAATGTGGACTCTAAACAGAGGGACCCTTGTCTTAAAGCAGGGCACCCCTAACTGTAAGAGACGCCCGAATGCTTTCGCACCTCTGCAGCGAGGAAGTCGAAGAGTTTGTTCTCAAAGCTCCAGACATTGCCGCCAGGGTCGTCCTGCGAGCACGTCCGGCTTGGACAAATTTCGGGCCTTCTTTGAGGCTTCAGGCGTGAACTGTAAAGGGTGCCTTACAGTACTTCCTCTGTAAACGAGACCGCTGTTCCTAACTCCGAAAGCCTACTCCCGTAAACCCTAATCCTGCGGATCCAGTCGCTGCCGGTGCCTTCTGGTGTAGAGCGGCCACCTCTGCAGGCACGACGGGGTTCAGAATTAAGATACCTCGCCGGCATTTTTGGCGGATTTACTGCTGACAAAACCAACAACACGAATAGGCAAACTTACTACTAGTAAGGGGGAGGTGGGGATACCCTGCAAGCCTTCTTTAAGTAAGACAATAAAGTATATAGGACAATCGCATCAACAGTTGATGTTCTGATGCGTGTTCGTTTCTCACAATGGTCGCGCACCGCCAGTGCCTCCTCGTAATGAAACGGCCGAAGCATCGCAAATCGGTTCTAGCTGGGGCCTTCGCTTCGACTTCCGCTGCCGGTCCTTCCCACAGACTTCCGAACCCCTTCTTCGGGAGCCTATACTACTACAGGCCACGGGAGGAACCCCTTAAGCGGTCTACCTTTTAGATCCTCCCGCCTTCTGGGTTCATGTAGCACTGTTTATAACTAGAAGACCTATATGATGCGTTTTCTTTTGCAGGAATGGTCTTGGATGGTGAGATTCTCCCTTCTGGTAATGGTCGCCAGCTTTCATTTGGGGGTTTCCGAAAATAGGGGACCCTGATGTGGTACCCTAAATAGTAGGATCCATATGGCAATGATCCCAAGATAAGGTACCCCTAACTTTCGGAAACTTCCATTTGGGTAGTTGTCAAAACTATAGGGTTCCTTTTTGGGCACCCTAAATATTAGGTGCCGCATTACAATAGGGACCCAAAAAGGGACCATAATTTTGACAACCACCCATTTAGGAAAGGATGCTTTGGGGCCTGGGTGGTTTACTTTTACTGCTACTATTACTACTATTACTATTACTACGGCTACTGCTACAACTACTACGGCCACCACGAACACCACGATTAATACTACTACGACAACTACGTTACCACCACCACCACCGCCACCACCACAACGACGGGCATACCCACCACCACCACCACCACCACCACCCGGCACCGGCACCACCACTGCGACGACGACTGGTACTAGTATAACAGCAAGTACTGCTACAAAACGACACAATACTGCTCATGCTATCTAACCGCCCCCACCCCCCACTGGTTTAGGTTCTCACTATATCAGGACAGTCTTGACTAAGCTCACTTGCTGTTCGTTGTTGTCCGCTACAGGACAGCGCAGCATAACACAATTAGAATGCCGGCGACCGGAGACCCCAAACCCCTAACCCTATGAGCCCCAAACCGAAGTCCTGGTGAAGCTCGTGTAGCACCGAGACTCCTGCAATAAAGATCTCGAAGACTAATAAGGCTTGGGGTTTGCTTACATTCGGAGGAAGCCTTCCTAGGGATTCCTCGGAACAAGGATCCTACTATCCCGGGTCCGCCTATACCTGAGCCTACCTTCTGGTTCCTTACTATGATTTCCTGAATTGAACCCAATGAAACATAGGTTCATTTGGGCTGAGGTGCGTGTGCTAAACGATAGACTGCTTCATGCATTGCAGTAAACTGCTCGCAAAAGTGTAGGAGGAGCATGCAAGTATATGAACAGACGGACGTATATACAGTAAAACATGCGTACCTTTGACAATCCGAAACCGATGTCCCAGTTTAAGCCACCATAACCAAATCCAGGCCTATCAAAACCTGTTGAAGTTATTCAGCCCCCCTTTCAAACCACCTTATCGAACCCATATAGAAGCCCCATTCAAACCCCACCGGGGTTTGCGAAACATACAAAGGTGCCTGTGTCATTGACAGCCCAGATCGCAGCAATTCCCAAGCCCAACTCCGAAACCACAAAGCTTTGAGGATTCGCCTGCGAGCCCGGGCGTGGCAAAGTGCGATCAGGGTGGCAGCCTCAACCAGTGTGGCCCAGGTTGAGGGTTTTGGTGGTTTTCGGGCTGCTTTGGGCGTTGTGGCGGTTCTTTTTGACACTCGCTCTCGGAAAAGCCTGGCAAGGTCTGCAGAAGTAGGAGCCTCGGACATGCCAGTTACCTGTCTTTCGACGTGAAACTCTGAGTTGATACCATTAATCCGACGTGTGCCCTTACCATGGAAATCTCCACATAGAGCCTTAAAGGCACCCTCGACGGAGCTTCACACAAGCCCTCAAATGTGCCCTTGAAAAAGCCCCTTTCACAATCCCGAAGTCCGGGGCTTCTCGAAGGCTTCTTTGCGCCTGCTCCTGGATCACCAAAAGTCACCCGGGAGGTGCGGCCTGAAAGTCAAAGTTCACGGTTCAGGGTATGCGCAGGCTTGGGGTTTTAGGGCTTCGTAGAAAAAGGACATACTATTACGCTCTCACAACTCGGACAAGCCAGGCGAGGCTGCAGTAATCAGGGCACCTGATTTTCTGAAGCTTTTATTGAAACTTCCAAGTGTCGACCGTTGAACCTGCATTTACTGCCCACGTGCCTTGTTATACCGCTGAACTAATGACAAAGATTCCGCAAATGCATCTTCGGATTCCCCTCCATGCATCTCAAATGATTAGCTTGACTGTAAGAGATCGAGGGATCTGGGAGTTTCCGAGAACAGGGCACCCTAGTACAGTAGAATCCCCCTATTATGAGGACTCCAAAATATGATTCCCCCAATTTTCGGAAACTCCCATCTGGGTGATCATGCTTTCTTCTGGCAGGGACAACCTGACGACTTCTGCGCTGCCTTGTGTGCTGGCCTGAACCGCATCACCGTCGTCTTCATCCTCATGGACCAACAACCAGTAGTAGTAGTAGTAGTCGTCGTCGTAGCAGCAGCAGCAGCAGCCGCAGCCGCAGCCGCAGCCGCAGCAGCAGTAGTAGTAGTAGTAGCAGTAGTAGTAGTAGTAGTAGTCGTAGTCGTAGTCGTAGTCGTAGTAGTAGTAGTAGTAGTAGTAGTGGTAGTGGTAGTAGTAGTAGTAGTAGTAGTAGTGGTAGTGGTAGTGGTAGTGGTAGTGGTAGTGGTAGTGGTAGTGGTAGTGGTAGTGGTAGTGGTAGTGGTAGTGGTAGTGGTAGTGGTAGTGGTAGTGGTAGTGGTAGTGGTAGTGGTAGTGGTAGTGGTAGTAGTAGTAGTAGGTAGTAGTAGTAGTAGTAGTATAGTAGTAGTAGTAGTAGTAGTAGTAGTAGTAGTAGTAGTAGTAGCAGTAGCCGTAGCCGTAGCCGTAGCCGTAGCAGTAGCAGTAGCAGTAGCAGTAGCAGTAGAAGTAGTAGTGGCAATAGTCGTAGTAGTCGTGGTAGTCGTCGTAGTGGTAGTAGAGGTAGCAGTGGTCGTAGTGGTTGTCGTAGTGGTAGTAGTGGTAGTAGTCGTTGTAGTCGTGGTAGTACTAGTAGTATAGCCGTGGTGGTGGTGGTGGTGGTGGTGGTAGTGGTAGAGGAAGCAGTAGCGGTAGTAGCAGTAGTAGTAGGAGAAGTAGTAGTAGTAGTAGTAGTAGTAGTAGTAGTAGTAGTAGTAGTAGTAGTAGTAGTAGTAGTAGTAGTAGTAGTAGTAGTAGTAGTAGTAGTAGTAGTAGTAGTAGTAGTAGTAGTAGTAGTAGTAGTAGTAGTAGTAGTAGTAGTAGTAGTAGTAGTAGTAGTTTTTTTTGGCTCCCACTTGTCGGACTCTTGCGATTCCGCACTGCAGGCGACATGTCACTTCGGCTACTACAGCTCACACTCCTCCAAACTTCGACCAAGAGAACCCACTAACGATAATCCGAAAGAATGGGAGAATGGACAAAAGTGTGAGCTGATCTGGTGAGGACAAGACGTCAGTTGTCTTTGACCCCCAGAGGCAAGGGATTTTCAAGACCAAGGTCAGGTCAGCACTCTCCGCAAGGGTTTCAGCTCACCTAGGTTTCAACTGCAGTTTCAATGCAAGAGGCTCTGGCATGGTTCGGAAGAAAGAATACGGCTGCCATTGAACAGTAGTAGTAGTAGTAGTAGTACTAGTAGTAGTAGTAGTAGTAGTAGTAGTAGTAGTAGTAGCAGCCAGCAGCAGCAGAAGCAGTAGCAGCAGTAGTGCTAGTAGCAGCACTAGTAGCAGCAGCAACAACGACAGGTTCAAAATGTCCACTGGCTGTGTTGCTGGCTACGGTACAGCCGCATATATGCAAAGCAGGGTCCTGAAGAGGGGGTGCTGTACTGAATGTGGGCATGCTTCCGCTCATCGCATCTGCAAGCACCTGCGGGACGGTCTGAGCGAGCCGGTGATATCCTTGTTGCTGCTGCCATCAACATAAGGCTGGTCGTGGTAGGTTGCTTACCATTAAGCTACGTTTTGCTTCTGGGGCCCGCTGAGCCACGCAGGCCACGCATGCACAGAAATCGCAGAGATGGATGTGTGACGGGAACAAACGGCAAAGGAGACAAATTACCGGATGACATAGACATGTGCTGCCAACCCGGCTCAGCCTGGGGATCGTGCACTTCTGGTCTCTGGCAGTCAAGCTCATCCTGACTCAGTTTTCCGACGGTTGCTGCCAGAGCACCAAAGAGGAAACGAAAGAGTAATCTATATCGGACTGTTCAGCTGAAGCTGGCACGAACCTTGAAATTAGACATCAGCCTAAGATCGCTAATCAAAGTCGCAGAGAGGGTATACGCAGAACAGCTCCATGCCAGTCGCCTCAAGCATGCATTCTCCACGCACGCCTTGGCGGAACTAAACCCAAAACCCCTGAACCCTCAAGCCTACACAGTCTGCAGCTCCTCCACACCACCAAACTTTCTCCTGACATCAAGATCCGCCAAACAATCCAGGTGGTTTACTAGACAGGAAAGTGTGTTTGGTAAGGTACATAAAACTGTGATAAAGTAGGGACTATAAGGGGATACTACTGCGAAGAAGCATTCCTGCCCTAAGCCAACTTCCCCCTCCCTGGCTTCAATCTTTTTCGCGACAGGGCGCCCACTCTCCACGACGATAGCTTCTTCTATGGCCTCCTCCAAGCAGGGTCTAGGGTTTAGGTTTAGGGCTTAGGGCCCCAACTACCTTCTAATATGCCCCACATACCCCGCATCAGGCACGATAAGAGCTCTACCAAAGGGCCCTTTGGGGGGTCCTGGTTGGGTTTCGGGTTTGGGGTCTCAGCGTTCCGGCGTTCACCCTCGGACATGCCAGGCAAAGCTCTTGTTGCTGAAGCTTTACAGGGTTTCAGGGTCTAGGTTGAAGAGATTCGCCTGTGGCCGCATGGGTCGGGTCTCGCTGAGACCCTTGTCTTGGTGTTGCTGCCACTTCGTGTTGCACGCAATTGGAAAAGCAGCTTGACCTCCACATTCTGTGCACAAGGAGGTGGCCACTTGCTTTCCTCTTCATCTGTGGTGTACTTATATTATATATGTATATAGTATATATATATATATCTCTCTCTCTCTCTCTCTCTCTCCCTGTCTTCGCCCACTCAATCATTGCAGCTCGGATGCTCTGTGCAGACACGAGGGAGATCGCAAGCTGCGTCCTCCATGTCCTCTTCGGCAGGCTCCTGCTCTTCCTCTTCCGGGTCCTCCTGGTCTTCCTGCGGGGAGATACGGTTTAGGGTTGAGGGTTTAGGGTTTAGGGTTCCCGAATATGAAGCCGACCCCTTACTAAACTGCACCCGGAGTTTCGAGGGAATCCCCTTAAATCACGGAAGGTCTTCTTAAAGTCTTACAATGATAGCCAAAGTGGATGAGTGCGATTGGCCTCCTCCTCCTCTTCCTCTTCCGCTTCATCCTCGTCGTCCTCCATGTACAAGGACAAACGTGCGTGTGTGCGCACCAGTTGAGCTTGACTAACACATTTAGGTGCAAAAGGCGGCCCTAAACGCTGAAACCCGAGCCTGCTTGAAGGGTCATAAGCCTCTGCAAGCAGAGTTGCGTGGGCACGGTCTTGTATGAAATGCGTGGACCAAGACCAAAATCCTGAGCCTGCTTGAAAGATGCATGTAGAGTTGGGTGGGGGCCTAGCGTTTTTTTTAACAGACTTTTCTGGGATGTCGCGCAGCCTGTGGCGGACTCGTAGCCCAGGGAGCCTGCACAACGCAATAATATGAATACTAATAATACTAAAAATACAAGACAATACTAACGATACAAATAGTGCTAATAATCACAATAAACACAGAAACAACGATAACAATACTAATTACAACAACAACAGCAATAACAGTAATAATGACAGAAATATGACCATTATTACTACGTAAAATTACTCACAGTGCCCGGTGCTTCTCCTCTTCCTCTTCCTCTTCGCTGCTCTCCTATACAATTATTGGCTGGTCTTGGGTTGAAAGGCTGCAGGTTTCTGGATGTTCAGGGCATGCATTCAGAGTTCGGGTCAATTGTACGAGCTCGTACGAGTACTTGTTCCCTTGCCAGGCGAGCTCGTACGAGTATGAGATGGTGGGTTTAGGGGCCCATTCCTTTCTCAACCCGGGGTCAGTATCTGCCAGTGTAGAGCCGTGTGATGATTGACTCTTAGGGTCCGGAGTACTCGGAGAAAGCATGGCAAGGACCATGAAACTGACATCTGCAAGTGCAGAAGCAAAACACATGCAGCTCGCTGCGATGATGAGTGTAGCCGCAGCGGAAGTAGCAGTGGAGCAGGACGTTGGAGTCGTGAGTAACAGTGATTGCGGCAGCAGCAGCAGCAGCAGCAGAAGCAGTACCTGCATCAGGAAGCAGTCATTGTAGTAGCAACGACAGGATTAGCAAACAAATACGACGAGTGATCATTGTCTTACCAAACTTAGACTCGCGGCTGAAACCCTTCAACTCTGACATCAAAGAAGAGGCACTGCGCGTTGCGGCGAGCGCTCTCTCCCTCTCTGCCGCTGCATTCTGATGGTCCGGCAAGACAGGCACTGCACCCTCACGTAGCGGGGTCATGACAATGAACGTGTTCGCAACGACAGCGGCAAAATCAGAAAGCTACTGGTGGCAGCAATCGCATTAGTGGTCGTCATGTGTCGTCATTGTGGTGGAACGACGTTCGGCCTGGACTGAAATGGAAGAATGTAATACACGAAAAACAGCGACAGCATCAACAGCAACCCTGCTTTTGATGAAAGGCACATGCAATGCTACATCTATGCACTACCGTACATATTGTATAACTAGTGATACGGCCCGCAATACTGCGACTTACGAGCCTTGTCAGGATACCCTATAGATGTCTATGCAGGAACGCTGTCCGCAGGCTCCTGGTCTGTCTCGCTATGCTGAGGCTGCCTGGCGGTCTTTGGCGATTGGTTAATTTGCTTGCCGGGTTTCGGCACTCATGCTCGGACAAGCCAGGTCAGTTTGTTGGTACGTGATCGGTTGAGATGAAACACTTTCGAAAAGGTTCTCGGGTTCAGGACTGACTCAGTATGATTTACTTTGGGATAGAGGGTTCAGAGTCTCAGGCTGTCGAAGTAAAAATGCCTACTCTTCTTGGGGCTTTGCCACGACGTGTCGAACAGCAGTTCGAACTTGCACACAACAGAAAACAATTCCCAGTTCATGTGGAGCTAGCCTGTCTGCTGCACGAATACCATTACATGGCACGTTGCTGGGCAAGCTGCGACACAGCCCTGAAATCTCACTGCTTGCAGCGATGCTCTTGTTTCAAGCTCCGGCGACAGCGGCAATTGCTGGCAGCTTCGGTGTCCTTTCGAACATTGGCCCTGCCAGTACTAGTTCAATTGTCTGCTTGTCCACCTGAAAGTTTACGGGTTCTTTATGGGGCTAAATGTGGTCACAACTGCAATAACCATGGGTCCCGTACGTACAAACGCAGTCACATGTACCCACGGTCCTTTCAGGAGAACCAGGGCAACTCAAGCAAAGTCTCCGAAATCAGCAACACTTTCTCCTTAAAGCTCGCGATGAAGCGAACTTCAACTACGAGCTACCCATAGGCTCCATTGTAATTCGTTTTTGGGATTACCTTATAGGATTCTAAATATGAACCCCAAACAGGAACCACTATGGAGCCTTTAGGTAGCCCCTTCTTCCGTTCAGTTTTTCTCTACGCTGTGATGCGTTGCCAAAGGCGCAGCAGGCGAGGCTTTGGCCAGCTGACACCGGCTTTAGCATCTTCCCAGGTCAGGAAAATAGTGATCCTGAGCTGGGTCATGAAAGAGCCGGGTATTGTGGACATCATACGCATGACAAGTACCGGATAGAAGAAACAAACTTTAGACTTCATTCCCTCTCACTCACTACATCCTACGCACTTAAACATTCAATCACATAAACTCTACAATACCTGTGCAGCATCGTAGGGTAACTGAGGGCTAACCTCCGGGGTTATGTAGGTGTTCTTCTAGTACCACCAGAAAGGCTTTCGGCACCTATTTTAGGGGCCTTAATAACTAGAACAGGGTTTTGGGGCCGACTATACTTATAGTAAGGAACCCCCAAAGTAGTATTTGTAACTATTCAGGCCGCTATAGTACTCTACTACGGTTGATGATAAAAAAAAACCTGCATTACCTTGAGGATCCTAAACTATGGGAATTAAGGTTTATATTCCTCACTACTGGTAATGCAGGATTTATATCATCAACCCTGGTATGATAAGGACAAGGCGAGTTCTGACGTCGGGGCAGAAGAAGCTCTGGGTACCCGGCAAAGAAAGCGCCGCAAGGTCTTCCGACGAGGAGCCGCAGCCTGTGACTGACCAGGTTCTTGTTAACCTTAAAGGGAACTCCAGAAAGTTGGAATATGGTTTCAGGGTAGGATACCTTATAATTTACCATAAAGGGTTTAGGATAATCATATTCCAACTTTCTGGCTTTACTTTAACACTGAATAACCTACCTTTTTGGGTGTTCTCAATATGATTTCCTTATACAAGTCCTGAAAAAGGTAGGTTCATCCGGGTTAAGGAAGGGATTCAATTTAAGTTACCCTGATAAAGAAGCCATGCTACTTGCCAGAGGTTCCATAGCAAGAACCCAGTTGAGTAGCGTGCAAGCCTACGCCAATTCATTGATGACTAGCTACATAAGCTTAAAGATCGGACTAGATTGCGTTAGATTCGATTCGGCCCCTTCGGCTAGACTAGGTTAGATGTGGTCAGATTGGACGAGACGGGATTAGAGACCGATACAGCAAGGGTTAGCTAGACACATCGCTAGATAGATAGAACCATACATAGATAAATAGATAGGTAGGTAGTCATAACAGACAGAAGGAAAGATATATGGATAGACAGATAGACAAAAAATACACACATGAACAATCAAAGCAACACATACGAAAGAACAGTGACAAACCTGTGCTGTACACAAGTACAGAGATAACTTGCCCCCCCCCCCAAGTTGTCCTTGCACACAAAATGCAACACAGTACCAAGCATCCCATGCCAAAGGAGCCGTAAAACCGAACACGAAAGACCTTAAACACACACACACACACACACACTGATGAAACGGTGCTTGCTAGTTCCACCTAAACCCTTTACCAGAAAGCCGTCTAAACCGGAAAGCCCTAAAACCCACAAAGCCCCCCGAAAACCCTCACCCTAAACACACCGACTGTGCCAGGCCTTCAGCTGCTGAAAGCTGCAGATCACGAGAGGAAACGGGACAGAAAGCCTGAGACATTATCCGAGGTTGCTCTGTTTTCGGCTCTTGCACTCAAATTCGCACATATGTGTTTCTGGGCATTATCGCTTCCGGTTTCCTTAATGCTTGCAATGACACCGTACCAATCAATGACGGCTTAAGTGTCTTAGGCTACGTGTTTATGGGTCGATGATGTTTACATCGGTCCTTCGAGTCTACATGTTTGCGGCGTGCTTGTGTGTGCAGGTTTGTGAGAGCGTTGAGAGGAAGTTTCTGGGCAGCCAAGAGCAAGGTTTGAAGCCGCGTTTCTCGTCCGCAGGGTCGCATGTAGTGTGCCGTTTCTTGGGGCCTTACCCGCGACGATGCATGTGCAAAGTCCTGTGAAGAAATTGAACGAGATAAGGGCGCGGCAAGAAGGGACGGCTTTGGGCCTACTGTGGCGCATGTCTACGCATTACACATTGCTCCTACTCCTGCTCTCGAATGCTCCTGCTCCCCTCCTGCTCCGGCTTTTGCTGTTGCTCCTGCTCTTGCTGTTGCCCTTCTTCTTCCTCTTGCTGCTGCTCTTGCTTCAGCTCCTGCTCCAGCTCCTGCACCCCCTGATCGAAGTTAAGCTTTAAATGGCGGGGATGACTAAGAAGGGTTTTTACAGGGGTGTTATAGACGGTGAAGGAAGTAGGTATCTGTTTCTTTGTCTGCGTGTCGTTTGTGCAGGCAAAGAAAGGATGCACCAAGGCGACGCACACTGCATCTTCATCCAGGTTATATGCATAAAAACGTACGTACGTACATACTAACAAGCGGCTTGCCAGTTATGCAAACCGCAGCAGGCAGGTAGCTTGGCAGCATCATCGCCGTCTGCGATGACCATAGCGTTTTCGGTCTGGAATTGGCATGGGAAAGAAACAGCTTCGATCGTTGAGAAATTGCCCTCAAAAGACTAGGTACGACCATGCAAGACCGTGTAAGTATGCCGAGTTGAAGCACAGCGATCGTGATCAAACGTGGGGTAGGTTAGCAGGTAGCAGCTACTGGCAGTGGCTTGAACTCGCTGTGAAGCAGCAGCCCCCTCCCTGCAATGCACGCCCAGTCCTTGACGCACCTGGCAAGTCGTGATATCTGCTACAAAGCTTCAGGATCATCAGGCCCCTATCTCTCGTGTACATGTGGTGTCGGGCTCCGGGTCAAAAACGCCCAAAAACTCATGAGCTGTGCTGATCAGGCGCTGGTAGGTGGATTGAAGCGCAGAGACGCGGTGGACAAAGCACTGCTCATCTGGTCCACACTTCTTCTTGCCGCACTGGGGATTCCTTAGGGGCGTAGTGGTTTGGGGGGCTTCCCCGGCCTGTGGGGTGTAGTGGATGCCTTCAAGGACTCGGCTTCGGGTTTAGAAACTACCATGTCAAACGGACTCTGTGAAGTCTCTTCTTCAACAACTGGGCAGAGAAATTTCAGAGATGGACAAAGAATGACAAAGAGCATGATGCCAGAATTAGAATGCGTCTACAGTTCTCCAAAACTCCCCCTTAACCGTAACTCCTTTAGCCTAAGTTCAGGGCTCCAGAAGCCCGAGCCGATCCACATGCCTACTACTCGACATATCGCACACCGGAAGAGGTACAGGGTTTTTGATGTCACATTACGTATAGTATAATAGAGAACCCAAAGGACAAGTTTTGGTGATCGCTCAGGCTTTTATATTCTCTCCACTGGCACCCAAGCAGCTCTTCATCAATAATCTTTCCTTGGATGCATGAGTGTCGCTGTCTGCAGCACCCGCTTGCTCACTGTGCCTATTGGTGCTAAAGGAAGAGCGGAAGAAAGAATGCAGGGACTTCTATAAGTACTATTATTACTCATTATTACTAATCACTATAATTAGGGAGTAAGGGAGTATATCTGGGGACTATTCTACGGATCCACTCTCCCACTCCCCCGTTCTCACCTTTAAGCAAGTGGTGCGAAGTGCCGAAGTCCGAGTTTGCCGAGGGGCGAATGTCCCAGGGCTCACAGCCTGCGCTGCGGCGTTGCGGGTTTTGGGTTCTTTTTTTTGTTTTTAGGGTTTAGGGTTTAGGGTTTTGGGGTTCTTTTTTTTTGAGGGCCCTTTTCCTCCCTGCTACAGTGGGTTTTGGGGTTCGGGATTTAGGATTCAATGTTTCAGGGCTTGAGGCCTACAGACCCCAAACCTTGGCTCTGAAACCCTTAACCCTACGGCCCGATATACAATGAACGTGGACCGCTATAGGGCCAATGTTGCTCGAAACCTCTCTGCTGGCAGCTGCCGGTGCGGTCGGTTGTGAATCTATAAGCTCTAAACCCTAAACTCAAAACCCTCAACCACCATCCCACACCCTAACCCGCATACTGTCTGGCACCCCGTAGCACACTGCTGGCATGGAGCGCATCATTTCGTTGCAGCGGTACCAGGCGTTCTTCTTAAGGTCCATGATCATGCGCGCTTCGTCCTTAAGGTCTAGTTAGGCTCAATACTTATTGGGGCCTATAGGGGGCTTCGGGAAAGGTCCAGAAATCCTAAGCCCTAACGGCTCTAATACAGAGGCCGAAATAGTTAGAATAGGGCTTCGGGGTATATTCTACTGATTCTACTGTATTTTTTTACAATAAGGAGCCCCCACAATAGTATAGGTAAGTGCCATAAGGCCCCTATATGATATTCAAGAGTCTTTGTCGTTGGTCGGCCCGTTGCAGTGGCCGTCTGGCGGCGCGGCGTTCTCCGGCTCCTTGCCCGGATCTTTTCCTGGAGGAATCCCCGTACAGCACCGTAAAGAGTAGGATCCTTGTGAAAAGGACCCCAAAATAAAATGAACAAGGTATGTTTTCAGGAAATCCCACATGGACTCCGTCAGGGCATCCACAGACACGGCCTCATATGGCGAATGCAAAAACAGGTCCCCTCAACTGTTGAGGCAGGTTCCTGCACCGTCGTCTTTTGCAGGAACCTGTCAGCGGCTCTGAACGCTTCGACAGGATATGCATCAGCAGCTTCTCCTAAGTCTGCACCTTTCTGCGCGCACTTCCAGGCCTTCTGAGCCTCTCCCGCAGCTTCGTCCGGAGGTGCCCCCGGGGCCTCCTTCACCTCGCCTTTCTCGTCCCTCGGTAGAAAAACAACTTCGTCGAGCATTGAATCACTCCTTCTCTCCACAATTCGAGCACATCGCCGCTCTGCATGTGTGTGCATACACATGCACATGCTCATGCACAAGCATGCGCACACACACACACACGCACATACACGTCTACGTACACATCTGTGTGGGTCTTTATATATATATATATATATATATACACACACATATACATATACATATACATATACATATACATATACATATACATATACATATACATATACATATACATATACATATACATATACATACTTGCATACGGATAGCACACAAATGCAGATGCACTGTTCCGCACCCACACGCACACACAACGTGTTCTATACCTCCGCCCGAACACGGAACAAGTTGCGTTCCCTTCCCGAAGTGCTCGTAACAGGATTATCTAAGAATCAAAAGGCAGCAAGGATAGTAGAGCCGCTCCAGCTCGATACTGTCCTAGCACAAGTGAACATCATATTCTGCCCCCCCCCCCCCCCCCTTGAGCGGCCAGGACACCGAACGGGAAATTGGTTCTCTGGCACGGGAGGAGCCTCTGGCGCTTTGGCTGCAGAGCACGGGGTGCTCAATGCCAGCTTGAATTCCTGCTGCAGTGGGGAAGGCGAGGCTAGACAGTGGGGTTTATCCGGTGCTTTCGACGGGCTTGAGGGATTCGTATGACTCACTGCTCGACGGGTTGACGAAGCTTCACGCGATCTCGTCACGACTTCCGAGCATCGCGGCGGTTGCACGGCTGACATGGACGCTTTGGGTCCTGAGGGATGCCTGTGTCAACCCGCTTCATCTCAAACTTCATCGGGCAAGCTTGCCAGTTGAATCTTGGCAGCCTGCAACCTCGGAAAACGAGGCTTCAGGGCTCGGTCAGGACTAACTTTATTAATATTACTATTACTAGTATTATTATTATGATTACTCATATTATTGTATTAGTATTACAGGTGGGGAGCTCTGTTGAGACACCTTACCCACCACGGGCGCGACCAGCTTTTGGGTCGGCCAGGACATCTATCCGAGCAAGAAGTGTGTTTCCACTAGATTCCTAGAATTTCCTAGATCCTGGGATTTTCCAAAAAAGCCCACAGATATTAATCTTGAAGCCAGGGATCCGATGCCATCAGGATCTCGTATCCATGTCGGACAGCTGAAGGTGTTTGTCGGCTCGCCATCGTGCGCTGCAAAGTGGATGCAGCGGCCTGCCCACACCGCCCTCAACATGACGCAATGGCTGTATGATTATGGCTAGACTAGCAAAGGAAATACTCGTCTTGGCGGTAAGCACAACAAGTTGAAACAGCGCACACACACAAACACTAAACACAAAATACACAGAGTAACACTAGTAGTACTGGTTCGATGCTTGCAACCATGGGAGACAATTAAAAACCATAGCAACCGAAACATCTCACATAGACTTTCAGGACGTCCCGCAGCTGCAGTTTAAGGCTTCGGGCTCCAACTCCCTAGGATGATAAGCCAGACTAGTCATCGCAGTAGTCATAGTGGCAGCAATTATAGTATTATAGTTATTTGAGCCATCAGCAGAATAATGCTTGTAAAATGCTCATTCTGTTCATACGAGTAAAAAGTTGAAAAAGAATAATTAATAATGCACATCTGGCTTGGGGGAGAGGGCAGACCCCGGCCTGCATCTGTGCAGTACGGATCATTGAGCAGCTTCGCCCTGAACCAGCAGCCTCTGTCCTCACGGGGGTTTGATGGTGCTGTGCATTCAGACGTATACCATATAACTGCAGGGAACGAAGAACTCCAAACATTCTCTGAGAAGAACAGAGCCATCACCAGCCTCGTCATGAAGGTTGTTGCACTCGCCATGGTCGGTCTGCAGGAACGTAGGAAGATGTGGTCATTACAGCTTCCAGCCTCAAGCCTGACTAAGCGCCCAACACGACCAGGCCACCAAACTTGGACTTCCTGGCCCTTCAAAGAGTTGTCGTAGGCCCACCTCATGGGTTTTACATGGGCTTGCGACACCTCCGGCAAAAATGCAAAGCCAAGGCTATTGCTTTATGTCTTCCTTCTCTTTGCTCCACTTGCCTCCGTGCCCGAAAGACATTGCGCCACACAAGTTCAAAAGGTTTGCAACCGCGCCAAAGCCTGTCTGGTTGCCAAGCTTGAGGGAGTCCAAGTTGCACTCTGTCCTTTCCTCGAATGCAGCACAGATTCTACGGCAGCCATGCAACACCCCGAGCACTTGCAATGAATCCCGAACTTTCGCTCGTGGTGAATTGGGCTGATGCTTGACAAGCCACATCGTCGTCGGGAAGTCCACTTTCCAGCTTCGACTCATCTATCTCCTCCTCTTCGTCCATCCCTGTCATGCAGGGACACGAGAATGCATGCAGGCTTCTCCGACATTCACATGTTCGCTGACTGCTGCTACGGACCTTCTTCCTTCTCGAAGGAGGTGTTCACCTCATTGTGAGAGCCACTGAGATCTGTCAGCGAGCTCGGCATCATGCAGACCTGGTGGTTCCTGAAGTTCCTGGAAGTGGAGGCAGAGGAGCTACAGCTCGCATCCTGCGGTACCAAGCAGCATCGATAAGTCGCGATAGGAGACGCGGGGCAAGTGCGGGAGACTGCCCTGACGACCGTGCCTGCGGCCAAGGACACGCCTGTGATTCCCAGACTGGGCGAGAAAGTGTGGCATCGCCTCAACACAGCGAGGGAAGTGTGCGCACACAGATGCAGAAATGCCCATGTCACATTCTTGATGGCCCCTGAAGCACGGCTGAGAAGGAGGCCACGGAGTGTCCTCGTCGCACCACCGCTGAGCACACCCTGTCAAATATTCAGGCTTAAGGCAAGGCTGGCCAAGATGGACGAGCAAACCCGGTCTGTCGAGAACGCCTTGTCGCACCCCTGTTTTCGTATTACACCGGTCTCCTGCCCACTGGGACAACAATGCCAGACCCGATAGGCCAAAAGCGTACAAGCCTCAACGGGGCTGCAGGTACTCGTCACACACTCGATCTGTCTATCTATCGATTCATCTACCGGTCGATCGATTTAACGGTCTGCCGATCGATCTGTCTAATGAAAAAACATATGTACACATATATATATATATACATATATATATACATACACACAGACAAACATTCGTCTATCTCGAACTCAAAGTCATCTTTTCACCATAACGACTTTCATCTAGCCTATAGAATCTGTCTAGTCTGTCTACTTTATCTAGTCGATCTAGACTATGTGTCTGTGTATCTATCTGATTACTCTAACCGTGTCTAATCTAAGTTCATCTAAGCTGCCGATACGATCTACTCAGTTTATACAATCTAGCGAGAAACGCACACACACACACACACAAAAACTCATGTGCACAACTGTACGAGTTTATGTACATCCCTGTATAGTAAAGGAACCCTATTCTGATTATCAAGGCCCCCATGTTAGAGGGATGCCTCCAGGAAGTGCTGCAAGCACGGCATGGCGCTTGGGCACTGCAGCGAGCAAGCTAGTGGAGGGGCCGCCACTCGAGGTCCCAAGTGGGTAGTTGTCTAAATTATGGTCCCTTTTTGGGTACCCTAAACAATAAGTGACGTAGGGACCCAAAAAAAGGACCAGCATTTTGACAACCACCCAAGTGAGACCACTCCGCACTTAGCACTTAGCTTCTTTTTCGGCTCTCAGGGTTGCGGCATGGTTCATTCAATCCTGTCTGCGATTGAGGGTAACCCTTAACCCTAGAACCCCGAGACCCCTAAACCCTAACAGGGTCGGCTTGTGGTAGGCTTGGGTGACGCACTGAGTGCAGCTGCACCGCTTAGGGCGGTTCAGGGCGGCAGCTGTAACATCTAACACCATCTGGTAGCACTCATACATGCTGCCCATGAAGTCAGGTCTGTCAGCTGTCTTACCGACTTCTTGTTTTTATTTATGCTAGCTCAGAAAACCAATGTGAATCCACGGAAAGCATGTAATCTTTCATTCGCTGGAGCCACATGGAAATCGGCACCAGACATCTTTTCTGTGCGTCCTAGAGCCTCCAACGGGGAGTCCATGCAAATTATGACATCTTAACCAAGACCCCCAGAACTAAGCCCAAACCCTGGATAATCAAAGACTAAACTTGTATGAAACTGCAACTTTACACAAGTGTATATCTATGTACAACACAGATGCAGCCCCTACTTGTACTCCGCACCCCCAGACTGCTTCTGGCAGTGAATCAAAGAAACGCCGGAAGCACGAGCTGCAGCCGGCCTCGGCTTACGGCAGATCACAGGGGTTGCGCAAATTTGTAGCCCTACGAGTCATTCAGAGATGAAAGGCCTAGTTTGGGTACGGCCCCCATACAGTAACAGTCTATGATGGGGCTACTATTGAGGTCCTTATATCTCTATATTATGAATATTATCCAACTGTTACTGAGTGGGGGCAGTACCCCAAGGCCTAGTCTCTAGGAGTGTAGAACAAGCCTCCAGGAGTGGAAAGAGCTGGTACTGAAACTGTAGTGACACCGCAAAGAGGCCCGGTCTACACGATGGTGCTGCTAGTAGTGGAGAAAAGGGTCGATGATGAGAATGATAATGGTACTACTTACTAACTAGCAGCACAACACTAACCTAACAGTAAGCAGCATAACCTGTAGAAGCTTCCAAGCTTACACCTCAAACTATCCTAAATTTAACTCTAAAACCTGAGCCCAAACTTATTCTTCACCCAACAAATACCCCACCGAGGCCGGGTCATTGGATTGGGCTGGAGGCTGGCCGGGTCCTGGTGTACACCCACAGGCCCCACAGTAGCTCCTTTTTGGGATTCCGTTATAGGATTCTTAATATGAACTCCAAAAAGGAACTGCTATGGGGCCTATGGGCAAGAGGAACTCTCTGTCTGGCGTACCATTCCCTAGGGTCTCGGTACGCAAGGGCACGCCATGGCTGGCTAGAAGATCAGGAGGCACAGGTGTTGCATAATATGACCACTGCTACTGCTACTACGGCTTGTTTTCTGTCATCACATCATGTCTATGATTATTCATTTGAAATCAGTACTACTATTTCTTCTGATTATGATCATTCTTCACTTTTATGGTTGTAATTTCTTGTGTTTACAAATATTGTTGTTATTACTACTTTTATTATCGTCATCTGCGGCTGGTGCTGTTTAGTTGTGGTTGTGGTTGTTGTCGTGATTGTGGTCGTTGTTGTAATTGCAAGTGTGGTTGTGATTGCTGTTTTTGTTGTTGCCGTTGCTGTTGCTGCTGCCGTTGCTGCTGGTGCGTTGTTGTCGTTCTTGTTGTTGCTGTTGCTGTTGCTGTTGCTGTTGCTGTTGCTGTTGCTGTTGCTGTTGTTGTTGTTGTCGTTGTTGTTGATGTTGCAACATCACTCTTGTAACATTAGTGGCTTCTTGTTCCCATAATTCCGCTTAGTAACTCGGTTAGAACCCTTGGCTCATGAAAGCATGTCAAATCCGAAGACGTCCGAGTGGTGCATTGCGGCTGCTGGCACCTGCGTTGCTATCCAGATCCGACGAAGCTTGCAATGGACGTGCGCCCGTCCACGACTCAGATCCTGGGTCTGTGCATGTATGCAATAGCGTGTCAGCAAATTTTGCATGACTGCTTGCTCTAATAGCGGGCTCACGAGCTGCAATCACTGATGCCATCTTGGTGCAAGCAAGCTGAGATGGAGTACCGGATGAGCCATCCTTCGCCAACTGCCTGCCATGACGTTTGTGGCTCTGGGCGGAAATCGAACACCCACGAAAGCCGAGCCCTCTTGAACCGTTCTGTGCAAGTGTCTCATCGTGGCCACGTTTCTTCTACAAGCCTAGACGCTGCACCGACAAGCCGCTCCTTAACTCCCGGCGGCCTATACCATGGCCTATCCTCGTGGGAGCAAGAGTTTCGTTGAAGGCACTGCGTCGCAAGATCTCGGTCGCGCCTCGGTTCCTGGTGAGCGTCTCCACCCTGCATCGAAGAAGGGGCTAAGAGACCAGGACTGGGTCTCCCCTTTAAAAGCCTCTTTAAAAGATATTCATAAGCAAGATCTTCTGAAACCCAATGCAGGGAAATGATGTGTAATTTAGGAAGCTAATGTGTAGGGAAGGTAAAATTATTCCAGCGACCCCTTCTTGACGGAAATGAGAGTGCTCGAGTACTCCACTTCATTGATCAAAGCAGAGCCGGAAATAATGTCGGAGCTTTCGAAATCAGGGTCCCCCAGCGTGAAAGAGGACTCTCGTAGAAGGCCGACTCTCGTAGAAGGCCCTCCAATTGAAAGGACCCGTAGGTGCAGCCACAGCTGTGCCGTTCAAGGCCGACGCCATCCCAAAGTGCGGTCCGAGCCGCCGAGCTTCGCGTTGGGTGCTGGCCAAGCTTGGCAGGCTCGTCCTGACAGCTGAAGAGCCGAACCATTCCAGCAACTGAGCATTCCTTAGAGGCCCCGGTGCCTGCATATGTTATGATTGTGTGAGGAAAATAACACCAACCATGTAGGTACAGCATCTGACTTGGAGGCATCGATGAAGATTGCATCTGAGCTGTGCTGCCCGCATTTCCATGGACAGGGCATTGACTTGAGGACTTCTGCTAGGTCTTTTCTGTGCACGCAAGGTGCAGGGTCCACCCATTCATTGACTCGGGTCTGATTCATCTCTGAGCTTGCTTACGACTGCCCCGGGGTTTCTGGCATTCGGTATCAGTGGACCCACGTGCTTCGAGTTTCCGAGCACGAACATTGAATATTAACAGCTGCGCATTGCTTTGCAAGACGGCTGTTCAAAGGACTGTCCACAAGTCTGGCCACACGCCGACCCTTGCTCCAAGCATTGTTCCCTCTACAGGCGTGCGGCTAGACTCTGGATGAGGCGTCTGATTCAAATTCGCCCAAGAGGCCCTACAGTCCGCTGTCGAGAGAGGCTTCGCCAGTTCTCCGCCTTCGAAAGCACATCAAAGGACTTCCTTGCGGCGGAATAATGTAGGGGCCTTAAAACTTAGAATAGGGCTTGGAGGTGCATTATACTACAATTATAATAAGGAGCCCCCCAAAACCCTATTCTAATCATTAAGGCCCCTACAATACCGGTCCAGCTTTGGGGCCTCGAGAGTCCAGCCTGTGCTGGTGCCTCTGTCCCTGCTTCTGTGCGATTATGTGGGTCTCAAAAGCGGCTCCCCTTTCTTTCGCCTTTGCTTTCTGCGACCGCACATCCGTTTAAAGCTTGGCAGCAAATCCAAGATCTTTTCCCGCAGGTTAGAGAAGCGACTCTCTCCTGCGAATTCCTCTTTCGGTGTTCCGTCGCCGAAAAATCTTGAGAAATTGGGGCTGCTATTTCCCTTGAGCAGCTGAGCTCTGCGCCGACGTGTTGCAGGCTCGTTCATGGCTGGATTACTCACTGCCGCAGAAGCAAGCATGTCCTCGTCGGGAGGCTCCAGCTCATCGAACGATCTTCGAAGCATGTAGACTAACGGCACGACCATCCCAAGCGACACGATCACGGCAAACCAGTTCCCAAACTTCGAGTGAGCACCGCCTTTGTTGACCATGAATACCCAAATGGACAAAGCAGTAAGAAGTAGTGCCGCAGCAGCTGAGATCCAAAGAAGGCTCGTAGAGGTGTGAACCAGCCAGCTGCACTCCTCTGTCCACATGAGGCCAAGGTACTCCTGGCACTCTGCTACCATGTTGACCAGTCGGCAGACAATGTCCTTTGTGTCATCATGATCGTCCTCATCGTCCTCATTTCTAGTCGACCCCATTTTGGTTTGGGGGGTGATGTTCATTCCTCGTCTTGCCTGGCTCAGACGTGCGAGAGAATACTCAAGCCATGCATCCAACTTCAATCGGCAGCGGATAAGCATCAGTATCCCCCAAAAGGGCAGGACGAGAATTGCACCTAGGAGCGTCATCCAGAGAAACACAATCCATTTGTGCTTGACTTCGATGCAATGTTCGCACTCGAACTCGGTCTGTGGTATGAACGGGTCCGAGAACTGTATCGCATTTAGCGCGAAAGGCCAAATCCTCAGTCTTTCTGGCGGAGGTGGACTTCGGAAAACTAGCGGCAGATGATGAGCTGATGTAGGTGTCATTATTGAAAGGATCCTAGAAACTTTAGGTTACATTATTAACCTAAAACCAGCAAGCTCGCATACGTCTCCCAAGCCCCTTGCATATTCAGAGCATTACGCCTGCCAATTGTCTTCTAAGCGGGCCAAGAATCAATGCCAGGACGAGCAGCAAGACATCGATTCGACCCATATAAGTATCCTGGGTTCTTGTGACGTATTTACTTTAAGTTACCATAATAAGGAAACCATATTTAACATAGACCACTATAGACCCCTACTATGATGACTTACAAAGAAATCCTTAACAAGAGCCCAGTATCGTGGTGAGAGCGAATCTCCTCCTTCACGTGATCAAAAACGTCGAGGCGCACGGATTGCGACTCGAGCTGGTAAGCTCTCCGCGCCCAAAGGACCTGTGGGGTTTCTTGCCATGGGAGTTTCCGAACATACGGAACCCAAATATAGTACCCAAAGTAATAGGCTCCGTATTAAACGGACCCCAAAATAAGGTACACCCAATTTTCGGAAACTCCCAAATGGCCCTAAACCCTAAACCCTAAACCCTTTACATCAACATCTGTCAGAGACCGACTTTACTGTTTCCGAGCTTCCAAACTTCAGCCCCAGTCATGCCAGCTGGAGCCCTAGACGGCTAGCACTCTAGATTGCACCCTACACACCCCATTCAGCACATCACTGGGCTCAGGGTTTAGGGTTTTTTGACACTCACTCTCGGACAAGCCTGGCAAGGTCTGCAGTAGTAGGTTCGGCGAATCTCACTAACCCCTGCAAGTCGGTTCACTCACAGGGCGGCTCTCAGGTTTAGGGTTTAGGGTTTCGGTTTAGAGTTTAGGATTTAGGTTTAGAGTTCAGGCTTTAGGGTTTAGGTTCCGACGCTTCTGCCTGCTCCTTCTGGTGAACTTGGGCCTGTCCGATCTCCACCACTTGGCCGACGTTCTGCACTTGGTCCAGAACTGCCAGCACGGCACTTGCAGTCATCTTGTAGGACTGAAGGTTCCTCCAGGAGTCTCGTGTAGGGGCCTTCATGATTAGAATAGGGTTTTGGGGTATATTACACTATACATGTAATAAGGAACCACCAAGATAGTAAAGGTAGTTATTAAGGTTACACCATACAAAAAACAAGGAAGCCCCAAAATAGTACAGGTAATTCTTAAGGCCCCCTATATGAAGTCCAAGGGAGCCTCGTCTGGCCGGCCCGGGCCAGCTCAAGACGAAGGCCCCATGGCGGCGAAGTTCGGACCCTTCACGCTGTGATCCGGATGAATACGGACATAAAAGGGGAGGTGAGTTGCGAAGATAGCTGGACCGCAGCAGATGGCAGATGGCAATACTGAGTATGCAGGGCGGAGCTCAGAAACGAGTCCCCTTCCGAAGAACGCAGCAACTGGTACGAGTACTCAAACTACTGCTGCTGCAGCTCCTGCTCCTATCCACCGCAACAACAACCGCCACCACCAAGCAGCTGAGTGAATGTAGTATAGTACAGTATATAAAAGTATATTATAGTATAGTCTACATAATTTGCTCGCTCCAGCTCCTTGGACCGAGCGGATAAGGCAGGCGCCGAGGGGAAGCACGTTGCCTCCTCGATGGGATCGCCAGCCTTCGCAAGTTTATGCAAAAAATCCGCCGTCCCCTTGATTCTCATGCTTCCACGTTACTTTCGGAGAAAAACAGCTGCCCGGCACAACAACGTCGTATCATGTGTCCTGCTCTTCTTGATCTCATATTCTAGTGAACCTAACTCAACTTGGCCGCCTGTGCATGGGGCCGCGAGGATGGAAAGCAAGTCCCTTCGCCGACTTGCCTTTCTGCTTTGACGACCTGTCACGCAAGAAATTCTTGCACCCAGATCTTCTATTGCGAGAAGCACGTCTAAAACCGACGCTAGAACACCTCCCGTTTTAAAGGACTTACATAAGGAGCCCCAAAATTTAGGTTTCTTCGGGTCTCCGTATAAGACCTAAACGCCTAACCCATCCCGCATATGACCCTCATATATATATATATATATATTGTATGTATGTATATATATATATATGTATGTATATGTATATGTATATGTATATATGTATATGTATATATGTATATGTATATATGTATATGTATATGTATATATAGAGATATATATATATAGGCATATAGGTATATATATATATACATATATATATACATATTTACATACATACAGATGTATAGCCTTATAGTTCTCGTAAAGCGTGGGTTTCTCAGGATCTAGCCGTCTAGCCCTGAACCCTGGTCGGGCCTTTGGTTCTTCTGGCGGGAGGGCTGTGGCCTCACCCACCTGCGGTGAGGCTCGAAGCTTCCAACAGAGCCCCGGAACCGCAAAGGGCTCCTTGAAGGGATCTATAGGGTTCCTTAAAGGGGTCGAAAGGGTTTAGGGTGTAGGGTTTACTTGGAGGATCATGGGACTTAGAAAGTAGGGTTATAAATAAGGTAGCTGTACTTATAGTTACTCACAACCCCAATTAAATTACTTATAATCTTACTTACTAAGTCCAATGATCCTCCGAGTAGCTCCTCTCTAGTTACCTAGAGGCTCATACCCTGCCCCTTGTGTAAGGCACTTCATGTTCTATATGACAGATCCTAACCATAAAACTAGGTATCCTTACTAAAAAGGGGTAGGGTATGAGCCTACAGGCCTGCAGGTTTAGTATCATTAGCCCTCAACGTTATTCAAATCATTGAAGCACGTAGATTTC
>CAJNDT010000602.1:111985-134485 GCA_905221615.1 Symbiodinium sp. CCMP2592
AGAGAAACGACAACCGGCCTCGACCGGGATCTACATGTGTGTGCTTTGTGTGTGTGTGTGTGACAGTGACAGTGCGGGCGTGAGAGCAACGATGAGTGACAGTGCTGACAGTGCGTCTGTGCGGATCAGGAGGGCGGGAGGAGGAGGAGGAGAGGAGGAGGAGGAGGGACAGCCCCAAAAAGTAAGAAGCCCAAACAGTGATGCGGGGAACAATAACTTTGACACCCTGTGAGTTTAAAGTCCTAAGAAAAGTTCCAAGCCTCTGTACCCAACTTGCGTCCCACAAAACCAGCATTGATGCTGAGCTCTTCAAGATCGCGCCCATGCTGATCATGGCCTCGCCCTTCAAACTTTCGTCATCTTGGTCTATGCAAAGAAGGTCCAGGAACACAAGCCTCCTCACCCGCCAGAACGTCAAGGACAAACAGTAGAAGATCACGCCAATCAAGACACTCCATTGCGAGTCGGTGAAGGTATTATTTGAGACGGTCCCAGGCAAGACCGCCGTGGCGCGCAGGACGAAGCCCAGCAGGGCTCCCCCCATGCCGAAGGCAGCCGCGACAGCGGCAGTGTTCAAATACCATGCGGTGACATACTTCATCCAGCCAGATGCATGCCAGCTGTGGGACCAAAACTCGTCGATACGCCTTGTGGCGTGGCTGAGTTTGTATAATCTTCGCCGTCCAAGTCTCCCACGTATCGCCTGTCCACAACCCTGCAAGGCGCAGTGCACAGGAACACCCCGAATGATTTCTGATCTGGTGGGCTCCATGCTGGCAATCATGTTCACCATCCAGTCCTCGCCAAGCGTGCTCGATTGTGTGACAGGCTCTGGCGATGTCCAACCATCACACGGCTCATGGACGTAAAAGCCTGCATCATGCTCAAGAGGAAGTTTGGGCTGATAGCCAGGCAACTCCTCAACTTCCCCGAGAGTTTGCGGGGCAAGCTCAGGCAACACTGCCATGGCTCAGTCTCGGTGAGACTAGGAGATTGAAGGAAGCTAATACGATTATGAGGATCGGCCCGTGACCTGAACGAGGATTCGAGTGCGGCTTCTGATGTCTGAGCCATTGGAGTTGGCCTCTGAAGCTCCTTCAGTGAAGCGCCTGAGCATGTGCACAGGGCTGCGGGTCAAACCTGATGATATTACAGTATATTATGTTATATTGCAGTATATTATAATATATTATAGTATATTGTAGTATATTATAGAATATTGCAGTATATTATAGTATATTATAGTATATTGTGGTATATTATAATATATTATAGTTCTAGGCTTGGCTTGGTCTTCCTTAGACGGCGGCATGCTCAATTTTATTGATCCTCTACCACACGGCAGGTGCCACCTTCTCATCTCTGATTCCCTTGGCTGCGCCAGCAGCTGGCGGCGCGAAGCAAGTGACTTCGCTTGGGGCCTGGGCTGCGGAACACGGCTCGTGAGTACCCTGTTGCTTGCACACCTGCTCCAACAGAAGAAATGAGCATCGCGCAAGGCAAGGCTTCGATTGCTGTTTCGGGTGCATCCAAGATTGAGCAGCCGTCAAAGGACGAACCTTAGAACTGAAACCTCGTGAGAGCATTCAAGTCTGTCGCTTCACGCGCCGAGGTGGCTTATCTATTGCAGGACATGTGCATCCCTTAACACCTTCTTGGACCCAGGATATTCCTTGCAGCCTTGCAGGTTTAGAGCATGTAAGTCTTCATTATAACTTCATGTTTTCCACCGCGGTTGGCAGCGTCACGCCGAGGCTTTGACGGCCCCTTGTGTCTGCTGAAGAGACCGTAGGGAGTCCGTAAGCAAGTGCTCCTGTCCACGAGGGTGGTTGTCAAAATTATGGTCCTTTTTTTGGGAACCCTAAATATTGGGTGCCGTACTATAATAGGGACCCAAAAAGGCACCCTAATTTTGACAACCACCCATGAAGCTCTGGTGTCTTCAGGTCTGTTTTCAATGACGGAGCAAAGCTCGCAAGGTCCTGCGCCGCAGTCTGCGTCGGTTGCCTCAGGGGGCTTCGGAATAACGCAGGGCCGGGCCTTAGTAATGAGAATCGGGCTTGGGGTCGGCTTGGGGGGTAAGAACTGATGACCATTCCGGGGTCTATCTCGAGCAACCACCACTTCTTTGTCTGATCACTCAGTACCAAGCCCTCTTCTTCATCTCAGCGTCATGTTGTTTGGTGGTGTGGTAAAACTCATTGCTCCATCCCTGAGCCCTGGATGAGGTGCAGTTCGGCTGCTGTGCCAGGGTGCCGACCGTCTGGCTGTAGGTCAGCGTGTCGGCAGCACCTTCGAACCAAAGCCAGCGTTCAGTCTAATGACGAGATCTTAACTGATAGAAACAAGACCCACTTACAGCCCCCGGATAAGTAGACGGCTACAGTATGACATAATTATCGTCACAATTACAGTAGTGGATTTGTTGTCAATTCGGTTACTAGCAATACTGATACTGAGAAGCAGTGTTACTATGATTAACGCACACGCACACACACCCTGCAAGTATTATTACCCTCTTCATTGTTACTAATAGCATTCTTGCGTTGGTTATGCTGTTATCATGGGTATTATGCTGTTTCGTTCTCAATTCTGTTCGGACACCCACACCCTCACACCCAAAACCCTACTGTAACGGCCTTAATAATTAGAACATGGTTTGGGCGGCTCCTTGTTATAATTATAGTACAATGTACACCAAACCCTCTTCCAAATATTAAGGCCCCTATACGGGGGTTTCCGAAAAATGGGGGACCTTAATTGATATAGCACCCGAAATAGTAGGACCCTTATTAAAAGGAGCCCCAAAACAAGCTACCACCAAATTTTCGGAAACTCCCATATAGACTCTTATAGTAGCCCTTATAGTAACCCTTTTAAAGGAACCCTATAAGGCCCCTTTTCGGAAACTCCCATTTTACTCCCTATAGCCTTTGACTAATCGGGGGCTTCGGGGTCTCAACTCGCCTCGCCGCACCGGCGTGAAGTGGAAGTCGGTTCCGGCCACGGCTTGCGAGGAACCTGGCCCAAGGTCGTTTACTTGGAGGCCCTTTTGACTTAGTAAGTAAGGGTTCCTTTAAAGGGTCTATAGGGGTTCCTTAAAGGGATCTATAGGGTTTAGGGTTTCTTACTTGGAGGCCCTTTTGACTTAGTAAGTAGGGTTAGTAAGTTGGGTTACGGGGATTATAATAGGGTTTCTAGGGGATACTAAGTAGACTTACTAAGTCAACAGGGCCTCCAAGTAGGGTTTAGGATATAAGGTTTAGGGTTTAGGTTTACCTTACAGTAGAAGCCTAAAAGTTGGAAACCCAATAGCCTCAATCCTTAAGAGAAATTTAGAGGGAATCCCAGCACTATTTGGCCTTAATCCGGTTTCCAACTTTATGGGGCATAAGGTTTACCTTAACCCCAAATACGGTTAATGGTACAAATCCTGCATTACCCATAATAGGGAATATACCCTAATTCCCATAATTTAGGGTCCTTAAGGTAATGCAGGATTTATATCATCAACAGTAACCTACCTTTTTAAGGGCCCATCTAGGGAAGTCATACTAGGGAGCCCTACAGATGTAGCTTCCCTAGGGTCCAGGTAGGGGTTTCGCGTTGCAGGGCTTAGGGCTTCGGGCTTACTTAAAGGATCATGGGACTTAGTAAGTGGGGTTATAAATAAGGTAACTACACTTATAAGTACTTATAACCCCATTTAAGTTACTTATACCCCTACTTACTAAGTCCCATGATCCTCCAAGTAGTGGCTTAGTCTTCATGTTTTCAGCACTCACACTCGGACAAACCTTGGCGAGGATTAGTGTTCAGGCTTTAGTATTTCTATGTTTAGAGGGTTTCAAGTGCAATAGCCACTGCCTTCCACCTGGCAAGGAGTATGTAAGGGGGTTTGTAGAGGGGGGTTCCTTATTGTAATTATAGTATAAGGGCCCCAACACCCTATTTTAATTATAAATATAAAAGCCCCTATAGTACCTGGCGGGCACCTCGTACCTGTGCCGAGGAATACTCTGCACTCTTGCAATCGTACAGGTGTGCGGTTTGGTTGCAACAGTAGATACAAAGAGACACGCAAACGAGAACTTGCCCACCTGATGCGACACTGGCTAATGCAGAAGACAAAACGCGAAAGCGTGCGCGGCATGGAAGCCACTGACAACGAAGGTGAACATTATTACTCCTATGGTTATTAGCACTATTCCTGATCTTATGAACATGCGGCCAAACGATTCCAGGCAAACCGCAAGTCCTCCTGCTCCACAGGCGAAGGGAGATGCCGCCGTGCCTGATTGTTGCTCTGGAATCGCGAGCAGCAGAGGCGCCTTGTTGGCACCGGTTGAAACCGCCGAGAAAGAAGCGAAACAAGAACGACAGCGCTGCACCTGCTTCTGTTCTGATGCCGCAAGCTGCTTCCCAGCAAGGCTCGATGGCCTGGGATACAGAAAGATGCAAGTTTGAAGCTGTGAAGACACTCTGTCAATTTAAATTGTTGCTGTGAATACAAATCGCGCCTTGCTTTCCAAATCTTCCGTAGCCTCCGTCTATCTCAGCTAGCCCGAGAGTGCCCTACATGTAGCCTGCATCTTCGTACAGAAAGAACCAGATCACAGCCGCACAATTTTCTGCTCTCCAGCGATGCCAGCTGTGCGTCGTTGCCGAAGATGCTGTCACGGGCATGTCGCCATGCGTCATCGAAACACCCGTCTTCCAGGCGCTCCTGCAGAGCCTGCCTGGCGTCAGCGATGTGGCCACTGGTGTGTGAACATTGGAACGAAAGCGTAGTGACGTCCCTGAACTCCGAAATCCATGTAGCCGTGTAGCACAGCTTTTGCGTCCAGTTCAGCATCCGTGGCAAGCAAGGCCTGTCCAACGTCAGGCTTGCTGCACATTGGCGCGACAATCTGTGCACTAGCACCCATGCATGGCTTTGTGGCGTTTTCGGGTTTTCGCTGTGAGACACCCTGCAGGCCCCTTTTTTGCATCCAGGCCGATTGCGACTGCCGGGTACCCCTGAAAAAGGGAAACTGAGATAAACTGAGGGCCAGGCAAATCTGCAGCACTACTGGCTGCAACACTCACGCAAACACACAAGACATAATGTCTCGCATACGACCACTCTGAACCGTATCATACTATGCAAGCCCCTAAACCCCCAAACCCTAAACCCCTTTTTGCCACTGGGCTTGGGTAGCCAGATCCAACCCCCTCAACCCTCAACCCCCCAAAATGCAGAGAAAACCTGTAGCCGGGCCAGAAGCCTGCAGCACTGCGCAGCGGACTGCTTTGTGATCATCTTCAAGGCTGTCGGACCTGACCAAGGAGATCCATACACCCCAAACCTCTGAAACGAAACGATAAACATCAGGCCTTTAAAGCGAGACCCTAAACTTCCCTAAACCCTAAACCCGAGGGGGTGCAGCTTTGCAAGCTTTAGCTCTGGGCTCGATCCGATCCTTCACAGGCTTTGCTCCTACTTCGGTGCCTTCAAGGGATGCTAGGCTTTGGCTTAGGCTTTTTGGTTGCGGTGGATTGGGGTTAGTATTGCCTTGACCCTAAATTTCAGGACTTGTATAACGAAGATATTTGGGGTGAGGGTATAGTTACAGGATGCTGCAGGGTTCATAAGGGTATAAAAAACATGTAATGTACATATATATATATATGTATATAGACATACACATATAACCTCTCGTCCCAATCTTGTAAAGCTCCCGGATGCAAGCCCAGCTGCAGTTTTCTCATAGCCTGCAGGTCTGCAGGTGACACTATCGCGGCAATGGCGTGGGCCGCCGACACGCGGATGTCGATGTGGACATCGTGCAGGCGAGCCATCCTTACTTAAAGGATCATGGGACTTAGTAAGTGGGGTTATAAATAAGGTAACTATACTTATAAGTACTTATAACCCCATTTAAGGCACTTATAACCCTACTTACTAAGTCCCATGATCCTCCAAGTATTGAGGAGGTCACTAAAGCCACGCTCTCGGGGTCTAGAAGTTTAGGCATTGGTTTTGGGGTTTCCGCTTCAGGGTTTCGGGTTCGGAGTTGCGGCAATCCAAGCCTTTCCCAAGCGGGCGGACAGCTCTGCCGACGAGCAGGTTTAGGCTGTAGAAAATGTAGGGGCATCCGAGCGGATCGCTGGAGGAACTGAGCCGTGGTTTTGGATCTGCGGTTTTCGTTTAAGGGTAAAGGGTTTAGGGAGGACAAGCAGGGCCAGGATTAAGATGATTGTCGGCAAAAGCGTATTTGTGTCACAGTTCGTGCTGCTGTACGCCTGCGGATGCAGCATGCGACTCTGAACCCTGCATAGGTGTGAAGCATCTAAGGCTTGCATCGTCCCACATTTCAGGTGCCTTCTGCTTGATCATTAGCGGCCGAGGATCAATGCATCCAGTGATGATGTATCGCCTGAGCCAGGTCAGTCCAACCATGCCAAATTCTTATGATCTATTTCTGAGTCTGCTCTTTGCAAGTTGAAAGAATGGCACCAGTGCCCGACCAGTGCCTTGTGGCGCAAGGCAGGGCAAGAGGCTTGTGGCGCCGTGCCGCACGTGACCTCTTCCAGATGATCGGGTTGGGGATCCACGGAACTTCTCAATCGGATTCTGCGCATGGCCGATAAGTTTCCTATACCCCAACTTTCGACTTGATGCAGTTAAACTCTGATTTTGGCCTGGAGTGCTGAAGGAGTCGCTAGGCAAGGCGGTGAGAGGAATACCAAAAACATCAGCTGTGGGAGTTGTAAGGTCCCTTCAACATAAACTGTGGGCTTTAATACCTATGATTATAATAAGGAACCCCCCAAAAGAGCCTAGGTAATTATTAAGGCCGCTATATCATTCCCGGCTGCTGCCACCTTCGGGGCTGGCAAGGCGCCCAATCATGACATCGAGGACCACTCTGCTTCCACCGCCTGCCGGTTTAGGGTTTAGGGTTTAGGCTCATAGGGAATGGAAGAATGGTAGTAATAGTAGTCATAGTTGTGCCCCATTCCTCTCCCTACTACCCTAAACCCTACTACCCTAAACCCTAAGCCCCATTCCTCCATTCCATACTAACCAAAGGTAAGCACTGCCTCTCGCGTCGCCCATTTCCACAAAACCGTCAGACATCGAGCCGTAACCAACCAAGAACACATACTATAGGGGCTTCAATAATTGCGTATGCTATTGTGGGGGTTCCTCACTGTAATCATAGTAATAGTATAGTGGCCCCAAAACCCTATTCTAATTATTGCACAGGGGGGGGGTTAACACACATCAGGGCGCAGCAATATGCCTCACCCCACGGTGGACGCCATTTCAGGGAATTCCACATCAGCACCGGAATTACACATCACCCCGACCTGCATCCCGAAGGTGACGTTGGATTTTGTTGGTCGTTCCGGAAACGTCGAAACTTAACGAAACCTCGCGGACGCCAGTGTTCTCGGCTCTCGGTACGGACTGCTGCCATTTTGATGCGGCATTGATGCGTTTTGGTAGCGAATTACGAAGGCGATGCTGGTTTCTGTTGTTGCATTACTGCAGCTGCAGATACCCTTCCATCATCTCCGACGCACTTATGCTCCGCTGTATGCGCGATACAGCGGAGCACCACGTACCGAATCTCGACGTTCGAAGCTTACCGTTGGGAGCAGGACAAAAGTCAGGCCAAGACTCACGCAACAGGAGTTCATCTCCGAAACACTTGTACTGCGCCACACACCGTTCGAATCCTACGGTTGGCCTTGATTCCCCTCCCAACATAGTGACCGAGACTCCTCTTTAAAAACAACAGCTGCTAGAAAAAAGTTTCCGACTGTGGGCATTCCATACCACCGGAACCCCTGAGTGGACGCTGAAACGGTCGATGCTTGCATGCCAGGCCGGGCTCCGAAATGCATAACCGCAAGGTGGACCCTGAAGCGGTTGGACGCATTCCCAGAACGGGCTCCGCAATGCACAATTAACCGCAAGGTGACGCTGAAGCGATGTTTGGATGTATGCCAGGCCGGGCTCCGAAATGCTTAACCGCCAGGTGGATGCCGAAAGATAAATATTTCCGCAATGCCATGCGAGTTAAACCCTCTCCTCGTAAGGCCTAAGGCCACGATATTACCCCTTACAGACCTCTGACGGTCCGGAACGGTGGGTACTGAGGGTGTGCTACGGCATAATAGTTGGGGATTTAGGGAAGCCTTCAAGGCTCAACCCTACTTGTAAACTTTTGACACGTCGCGGGACCTGGCACAGCTAGCCTCGGCAGGCAACGCGAGGCTGTTGCCTCAGCGGACGCAGCTCTTGCTTTCCGGCCCTGGTCCCGCCTGCCTGTCTCCGAATGTTGCCGTTTGATGCTACTTGATGGAATGTAACTATGCAAATGCAGCAATAAATCGAGCAGAACAGAAAACCATAGAGTTCGGAAGAGTACAAACGTCAAACAAGATAAAAAGGATGAGGATCGTCGTTATGATCACGATTGTTCAACGTGGCCACAGTAATTCTGCAATTAGCAGTGACGTGCATGGAGACATTACATCACCTTACCTTTCATACATTACAGTACACTACATTCTGCTAAATTGGGTTATATTCCATTGACATACACACACATAGGTTACATACACCCATGCCGACATATAGACATATATTCATGCATCTATACATGTGTGTGCGTGTGTGATACAAGATAGGGACGCCTTTGCACAGTGATAAGAGTACCCATACTGCAGATGTAAGACTTCTTAGACATAGCATATACATGTGCGCAGACGTATGCACATGTATGTACACATGTAGAGTCATACAGACATATATAACTACATATGATGGAGCACGAGTCACTCGGACATCTGGATCCACGTCCTCCAGGCAGTTAACCATGCTCAGGAGCGCCTGGACGTCACCCTTTGGTGCAATCTTTGGCAGGACCTCCTCAGCTTGCAGAGCTTTGTAAACCCAAAATGGGCACTAACAAAACACGGCACCATGCCTGCTGAGGTTTTAAAATGTAACGATAAGGTTTACACCTTCTTGGATAAGAGTTTGAAGTTACGGGTCAAATAAGGATCTCACCGGGCATCATACGTAGAACAACCTCCGAATAACCTGCACGGAAAATCGCTACATCCCAGCATGTATTCGGCAAAGTGTCGATCGACTGACACCTCAGGGCATCTATCGGCTCACGGGAGCAGTTGCAGCAAGGGGCACGTCTGGTTCCAGGTCTTTCGCGGGGGCAAACAATGGAATTTGGGTGATGACGCTGTGGTTCAAGCATTCCCACAGCCTGATGTCACGGTCCGCGTCGTGCAAACAGGCGATGGCAACGGCAGCAGCGCTTTCGTCCCCAACTTCTGCAACATTCGCTATGGCCTGTGGCAGGGCAGCGTGGCCCCGAGTATTCAGATGGACTTCGGGTACCGAAGCATCGGTATCGCTAAGGCTGAGACTGCATGAGCCTGCTACTATGCATCTGCTGATGCAGACTCCCGGTTCGCGCGACTTGCCCCACTCCGCTTCACGACTGCTGTCCGCTGTGCACCTCGGGAAAGTGCGCAGCATTACAGCTGGAAAGTAACCACAGCTTTCGCACGCTTTAAACCCGAGCTTCAGTGGGCTTTCATATCTGCCCTGGTGTTGGCTAGAGCGGCTAGCAAAGAGTCGGGAAATGCCTCCACTCCGTGCGAGCGCAACCTTTCACTCTCATGTTGCCCTCTTCAAAAATCGACGATTAGCATTGTTATTATTATTCAATCGCCACACACACGCTCGAATGAAACCTCAACATCCTCAACCCGAGTCTTGAAAACGCAAACCTCACCTTAACACCAAAGCTTGACTATGACATCTACTCTCGTTGCTGCGTCCACCCTCACCAAAGCACTAAACATATTCGTGCAATTTGTTTTCCCCGATATGACCCTAAACCATAAACCCTGCATGTTCCCCGCCTTCAGAGCGAACTGCCGCGCCACCCAGTCGCTGGAGTCCAGCAGCGAAGCGCAGGCGTGGACTGCCGTCCTGCGGCCTCACAGTATAGGGGCCTGAAGAATTAGAATAAGGTTTTGGGGTGTATTAATCAATATTATCCCATAATTGAAAGGAGTCCAAGTAATAGTGTAGTAGTATAGCATATACTTTTGGGGCCCAAAAACCTACTAAGTACCTACTATAATGGTACTTGGACCCTGTGGGCTCACACGCAACAGCACAGTCGCTCACTTCGAGAGAGATAGAGATATGGGAGTTTCCGAAATTCGGGGTACCGGGTTTTGGGATCCTGATAGTAAGGATCCTACTATTCAGGCTACTATATTCGGGTCCCCTACATTCGGAAACTCCCATATGACGAAGAAGACTTTGAAGAATGCCACAAACCGCAACATACCACAACGCAACGGCAGTAGCAACAACAACAACAGCAACAACAACAACAACAACAACAACAACAACAACAACAACAACAACAACAACAACAACAACAACAACAACAACAACAACAACGGCGACAAAAGCATCAGGTCAACCAGAACAATACCACTAAAATAAAGCCCAGAGTCCACTACAACGGGAACAAAAAGCAAATGCAGCCAATGCAGCGAGGGCTGGCCAGCGACCACACACAACGTTGGCATTCTGGGGTTCAAACCCTGGTTCTACAAGAAACTGTGTTGGTAGTGGCAACTGTACAGCATGTGAGACCTGGTAATTATTCTGAATTCAGCCAGAAGTTCAAGCAAAAGTGTGGCCAGGGCAACTACGGTCGGCCAGGATTTGAAGTCAATAACTGCCTTCTGCAGAAGCTGCCACCGCGACGGAAAGCGCTTCCACAGCAGTTTCCCTCGGCATGGCAGGCGATGCAGTGTGTTACGCAGCCGCAGCAACAACGTTGACGGCCTAAGCCCAGGCATGTGACCTCCACTCCCTTGCAAGTTTTGTAAGGAACGGCCCGCTGCTAATGCCACTGCTACGAATCTAGGCATAAGAAATTGGTATTTTTGTGCAAGTACCTACAGCTACCGCCGCCACTGCTGCAAGTTTTGATCAGGTCCCGGCCGGATGCGCCGGTCACGATGCCGCAAGAGACCGACCAGCTTCCAAACAGCCGACGAATCACCTGAAACGGCTGTCAAAATCATAGAATATAGACTGATCGGTAGACAGACAGATAGTGAATCTTACGCGCATGACACACATACGCAAGTATGTAAGTTCCATCACATACAGACATTTTTGTCACTCGTGCTCGACAAGTCAGACGAGGGTTGAGAAGACTCTACATCACATCACACTGCTCACATTGGAACAGCCGCACGACATTAACCTACAATTTACGGCACTCCCGCATACATGTACCTATACATGTCCACATCCGCATCCACATCCACAAGCAAAAACAGCGACTCACTTCCACCGCCACCAAGCTGTAGCATCTGACAACTTGACAGTTTGCCAACGACCTTGAAGCCACGCACTCAAACTAAGTGCAAAAAGGAGGGCATTCCCAGAGAACGAGAAATACCTCACCAAAAAGACGTATCTCTGCATCCACCCCAGTCAAAACCGTGGGTTGCAGCTAGCTCCACCGGGTCAACTAGCAGAAGAAGAGCAAAGGAGCTGAGAAGCTCAGCGCCAGCAAGATCCCGGAGCCGTAGGCGCCGCTTGTATACCGCATACCGATCAGTGAGGAGCTAGGGCTCAGCCAAAAGGAGAGTCCATCAGCAGAAAAGAAGCAGACACTTTGATGCAAGTAGCAGCCCAAGAGCCAGATAGACTGTTTGCATGCAGCAGGGCAGCGTAGCATGAGCCTACATCTCCCAGATCCAAGATCCTGATCCAAGATCCAACGCCAGCTCAAAGGCAGGCGTCACAAGGAGGTGAGTAGCCCTCTGCAGCCGCCCCCTTGCAAGAGGCCTTCGCTAGTGTACGACCAAGCCTCGAAGGCCACACCAGTCCATGGCAGAATACATCGCACTATAGATGTCCAGATTGCAGATCGCAGCAAATAGAAGACAGGCGACTCACTTCCAGTACTTGCCAAAACACCAGTCCAAGCGCCACTTGTTCAGGGCGAAAGAGTAGATCTCTTGTTACAGACATACAGTCCTACCTATACATACACACGTACATCAAGCATGATCGTGCATATCTACACACGCTATACACACCTACATGCACACATACGTGCGTGCATGCGGCGCACATACGACATAAAAAAAAACATACTTATACAATCTTATATACCACCCAGATATGTGCGTATATTGTATGAATTCTGTATTGTCCGAGCAAGCTGCTACTTGATGCAGTAAGCGGGGTTTCAGGGCTAATTGTGCCACATGCTAGCGGCCAAAAGCACTCGTGAGTATTCCTGGAACATGTGCATACTTGGCAACAGGTCACAGCTAATTTCTTACCGACTTGCATGAACTTATCCCTTCGTATCCGTCTGTTGAATGTCCTCCGAAGCAAAACCCTCCATTGTGGTTGACTTCAGTATTCATTCGCTGAAGCAGGAATCGGCACACCTGGCTCCACGAGCGCAGGCAATGCGCAGCTCAATGCCTGCACTCAAACGCTGTTGATCAAAGCAGAGAGAACGAACAATCGGGCTCTGCTTCATACTGCGATTCTATCACCGGTTTGTGATGGAGATTGGAACTGCCCACGACCTTTCGGCATACTAGCGGAAGGGCGCGCGATTTTTCGACTGACCACCTTGTGGCGGACATCTTCCTCAGGTGAAGATAAGCCAGCCAGAACTCCGTCGATTGCACGCTCGTTGCCTCAGTGGCAGCGTGGCTTAAACCCCCTCCATCGATTATGATTATTCAGTTATTGATTACGGCTCAATAATTTTTACATCACGGCGATAAACCCCTTCTGCATGGGCTTGGAACCCTAAACCAGACAGCACCCCTCCGGATGAGGATCACACCTCGTTCTGCCACCTGTGGCAATCTGCCGAGGGCGTGGCACCTTGGTGCGTGTGCCCTCAAGGGCCTTACATGGCTTAATCATTAGAAGAAGCTCTTGGGGTAGATCACCATAGTATACTAGCTAGAACTCATGATCCTTAAATAATCATTTTGGTAGATGCTTAGGCTATTGCATCATGGGCTTCTGCAGCAGGCGACAGCTCTAGCCTTTCAGCTTCAGCTATCAATGATCCACCTGGACGCCTCGAATGAACTTGAGGACTGCAGGAAAACAATGTTCGTGCGCACAAAGTTTGGCCATCTTCGCCAGGGCGCTTCACCTGCACCGTCGTCGCATCTGCCGCCAACGAAGCGATCTCCTGTGAAGGAAACGCGACGGATGCAGGTAGGCTCTTGTGCTCCAGAGTTCCGCCCACAGTCCTCTCAACGGACAATTCAAGGCTATCCATCCTGGTCTGAGGCTGAACTTCCTCAATGATGTGGTCTTTGCCCTTTCCCAATGCCACGAGGGCGTCGATGGCAGCAACATGTAGCTCTGGCACCTCAGTGGCGGTAGGTGTTGGGGCTTTGCGTGTAGTAGTTGGGGCCTGGTGAAGGCACTGATGCCAAGGCCAAGAGGACTAAGAGTCAGGCAAGACGCTAGTTTCAGCACAACCGTTCTGAACCATCTACATCCACCCATGGTCACAAGCAGTCGTGCATGTATCTATATACACATGCGAACACACACACACACACATATATATATATATATATCTGTGTATCTCTGTTGGTTGCAAACAAATAAACGAATAAATCCAACAAATAATATATGCATATGTGTATAAAACTATATGCATAAGTATGTATGCTATGTAGCTCTCTCTCTCTCTCTCTATATATATACATATACCCTTATGGATATACACACATGTGTTTGTATGTATGTACGCACGTACTTATGTATGTATGTATCATCCAGGCATCCATGTGTGTTTGCGACTTGTACGCACAGGTGGCACACGTACTTCATGAACAGTCTGTCCTCCGTATATACAGTAGTGGCCTCAATCATTGGACCAGTGTTCTGGGGTATGCTACTCCTGAGCATTCTTAAACCCGCGAAACAAACCACAATATCACAGAAAACCCTGGTATAAACCTTATAGCATTCCACGAAACGAGAACTATATCAAACCCTTCTGAAACCCCTTATAACACCCTCCAAACTCCATTCAGCTACTATGTTTCCGTGGGCTTTGCTTAGGCAATGGCCGGGATCTCCAAGCCTCGCATCGCGGCACGAAGTGCACCTTACGACAGTAGCGTGTAAGTCTTTAAGGTTTGGAGCTATTGAGGGCTGTTGGTTTTGGAGGTTTTGAGGGCTTTGGAGTTCAGGGATTTTGAGTTTCGACTTGCGCAACCGGGACAAGCCCTGCGGGGTGTCTCGGCAACGATGGCTCATCCAGCAGCCACATAAGCACAACTTGATCTTTTGCTAAGTAACATACTTCTTACTGACAAAAGCACGAATCGGATTTCGGATATAGGGTGATAGGGGTTTGAGGTTGTTGGGGTTCGGAAACAAGGTGCAGGGTATAGGTACAAACGACTATGATTACCGCCTTGAAGCTCCAAGTTGCTCCAGCGGCAACCGAAAGTTGCTTTCAAAGTAGGGTAGAAGCTTGGCCGTGAGCGCCTCGATCCATCTTTTGCATCACAAGCTTTTTTCAGCAGATGAAAAGAGCACACGATGTGTGCCGAAAATGTTGCTGAGCTGCTGAAATTGGGAAACGTCGAAATGCAGGGGTGTCATATGTGGTGCGCACGAGAACGAAGCTGGATTATCATTGCGATGTGCAGTACTGCTTGGGGGTTGAATTTTCGGAGTCCACCGGCTGACACTCCCGTTGCGTGCTGCAGTCGCCTCTGGCAAACGCAGCCATTTGCTGCTGTCCAAGAGCTCATTGAAATCATTGGCACTCGTGGTCGACATGCAAGCCCTGAAGTTCTCATAGTGCTCTGTGCAGCATGCAAGTGTGGGATTGAGTCGGATTGAATTGGCACGGCTATATGGCCGATAGTACAGAAAAGGCTGCTTCAAACTTGCACTGGTGCCCATGCACCGAGTGACGTCTGCATCCCGTCTCTGGACGGCGTCACTACATTGAGCTAAGATGAGCGACTAGTTACTAGTGCCACGGAACGGACTGGCATTTGCGGAAAACCCTTCGGTCAGGGGCAGGGTGAATAAGCAGCTTCTCTCGCGGCTGCTTTCATCCAACCGCGAGTAAGCTCCTCAAAAGCAAGGTCGCGCACCTTCCAGGGCAACAGAATCCCAGGCTCAAACCTCTGAACTCATGGCAAAATACCACCATATGATACAACATCACATGGCACAATACAACACAGTCCTGAGCAACCTAATCTGATCTAATAACACATTCTGCATGTTTTGGTATAATCGCTCATGAGATGACATCCTGACAGCATGAAGCGTGCACCAGCATCAAGGCGGGCGGGCCTTGAAGACTTAGATACAAGCAACCTTCGCTGGGGAAGCTCGAAACGTTGCCTACCACAACCGCTCAGGTGCGACCCCAAGCAAAGCTCTCAGTCGAAACAAACCCGCGGCGCAGAGTGGATGGCTCACCGGCCATGAGCTACACCGACTGTGACTTCGAAACCTGAACACTACAGGACTGACATCCCGAGTCTCTAAACCCGGAACAGAACACCATGTAAAGACTAAATGCCAAACCAAGGTGCCATAAAGTCCGGCGTAGGCGATCGTCGGCCTGCCATTGCCTCGCCTCGCCATGTCCAATCGATCTTCGCATCGGGCTTGTAGGCCAGCCTGCCCCACTGGTGTGGGAGAGAGAGGTCTCTGCGGAGTCTATACACGCACTCATGTTATAGATGCCATGTACTGTACATGTAGGAAAACAATTAATGTATATATAATGTGTATATATATATATATATACATATATATATATATATACTTACATGTGTAAGTATATGTATATGTATACGTATATGTATATGTATATCAGTATCTGTATATGTATATGTACATATGTATATATGCATTATATATGTGTAAAAGTATGTATACACACACACACATATATATATATATATATATATATATATATATATGTGCATATGAATATATGTATATGAATATATGTATATGAATATATGTATAAGAATTTATGTATATGAATATATGTATATGAATATACGTATATGAATATATGTATATGTATATATGTAATTATATGTGTATATGTATATGTGTATGTATATGTATATGTATATGTATATGTATATATATATATATATATATATATATGTATGTATGTATGTATGTATGTATGTATGTATATTATATGTGTATACATAAGTGTACACACGCACATAAACACAAAAACATACATATGTTTACATTCACACACCTACATAAATCTAGGCTACCCATTTTTATTTAAATATCGATCGATCCATCTACATCATATGTATTCGCCACCCTCGGTGAACCCCACGTTGGTCTTGTCTTGAATCACCACTGTCTGCACACAACGCCTTGGTGTAAGCACATCTCACTTACCCCCGTGGTTTTTGACATAGAAAACAAACCAAATGGTAATCGCGTCCCGTCGCAGTGCGTAGAAAAAAAGATGCTTGTGTGACACTAGGACGATGCATACCACATGAGCCCGGCGCATCAGCTGCAGGATTTGCGTGCCCGTGCTCTGCTTCAGGGATTCTCGATTGATAACTACACATCGACCGTAGATAGTAGCGGCAATCAGTACATGTTGTCAAAAACTCTTCAAGTTTGGTTGAGAGAAAAGGCTCTGCGCTTCTGAAAACTGCATGGGGACATGGGTAAATCACCAAAATTGCAAGAAAAATCGGACCCTTCTTCCAAGCACTGCTTCCACTTCTCTCTGGGAGCTTATACTTATTTTTGCTCCGGAAACAACTACATCATGAGCTCCTTCTATCGTTCAGTGGTTTGAGACATGTAGGGGCCATCTTGTTTTGGTTTTAGGAAAAGACTGCCTTTCATATGTGTTTCAAAGTACGGTTTAACGGAACTCCGATTACGTTCTTCTGGCTTCTTTATAAACAAAAGCCACCCTCTTAGTTCTTAAGAATAAGCCATAGTAATAGTGGAGTGGCAACAAATAAGAGCAGGGTGTACTGAATCCCATACTTTAGCGGAGAGCCTTCGATGAAAAATCCTACTTCTCAAAGGAGCTCTCTATTTCCTCTCAACTTAGGAACTAAGGGAATCCGGATTCTATCTCTAAAGGAGCCCAGCAGGTTGTCAAGTTTACTCGAGCGCGACAGACAGAGAGAGAGGGAGAAAGAGAGAGAGAAATCGACTCCTGGAAAGGAGATGGGCGCCCGCGTTATCTCCGCCCCGGAGGGTTAAGACGCAAACGGGGCATGGGCCTCCGCAAGCGTCATGGCCCCATGCGAAGCAGAGCAAACGCAGCAGTGGCAGCAGCAGGGAGACAATGGCGTTTCAGCACTCACTCTCGGACGTACCACAGCGAGGATTCCAGTCCCAACAACAGCACTTTGGCATTCATCTCAGCACATTAGCCGAGGACACATTAACTACTCACCTTCACTCAGATCTACCGACACCTCACATCTCACACGGTAGTACTCTCCAAGACCACAGGCTGGCCCTCCGGCAGGCTCATCTCCACAGAAACTTTCCACATCCCCGAAGCACTTTCGCGCAAGTCTTCCGAAGCCCTGCACAAGGCCTCTGACAACCATGCACATGCCGTGAATTCCCAAATTCTCATGCATCAATCATGTCAAGAAGCTGGCTAGCCTCCTGAACATCACTGACGCTGAGTGATCACAGCCAGAAACCGTACATTATCTCCCGTCAGCGCTCTCGATCGCTCCCCCACTCCTGTATGGCCCTCTTCGTCGGCAGCAGAACGCGAACCGGTTTCATGCAGTGCTACATTTGTTGTCACGCAGTGTATGCAATCAGAATCCGTCTGGCCTGGCCCCCACATCACCATGCAGTTCACGCAGCAATTCACCAATTCCCAAATGCTTGCAACGGCACATTCGACGCTGTGCAAATACTTCCTCCTTCATTTGGCAGCAGAACGCGAGCCGGTTTCATGCATTGCTCTTCCAGTTGTGTTTGAGCCCATGTAGTGCATGCAGTCAGCATCCATTCGGTCTGGCCCCCACATCAACAAGCGCTCCATGCAGCAGATTCACCTCCCGAATTCCTGCGTTGGCACACTATGGCGTTTCAGATGTCGATAGTACCGACCCCCAGTCGACATGACTAACAAAACAATTCCCTCCGCCCCCTCGACAGAAACCGGGAGCTCAATCACGAGTTCACTTCAGGTGGTGAACCGGATCAGGATAGGTGGCCTGTCCAAAGTGTCTGTACCACGGGAAGCCATTCAGCAGGGCATAGTTCATGATAGTCGGTGCGACTGCATTCGACGGATGCTGTAACTGTGCTTGTTGGATTCAAAATATACCGCGAGTCAGGGAGCCCCATCGCTACGAGCTGCTCCCCGGGATGAAGTCTTGTGCGAGAGTGCGTCCTTGCCTAAATAGTTTGGCTGTCGTCGTGCGGGGAGCCCCAATGCTGCGACCCGGGAGTGGGGAACGGGAGCACCAATGCTACGACCCAGGGGGAGGGCGGGTGAATGTAAAGCGGGGAGCACCATTGCTACGACCCGGTTGGATGCAAAACGGGGAGCACCATTGCTACCACCCGTGGAGGTAAAAGATCAGGTGGAGCACCGTGCCACGATCTCGCTTGAGAAATACCAAATTGCTGGCATCCACTGCGACAAGGGTCTAGTGGCGGTCTCACCTCAATTTCTGTGATGAGCCTGCAGGTCATATCCAACCCGCATCTCTCCAGCGGCAACTGGACAAACAACAAGCTTATGCAGATAAGTACTGTACTGTCACGGGTGTCACGCCCTTGCATATCGCCATGTGCCTAGTAGACCCAACTACGCGGAACTGTCCTGTGTGTGGGCATAGAGTCATAGAGGCAACTTAACTGCGTACACCCTCCTGCCGTCCGTGTTGTTGTGCCAATGCGTGACAGTGCGTGGAGGAATCAGCACGAACGCATGCGGCTGAAGCACGCGATGTCTGTGATTAGACTGAGCAGGAGTCATCTTGAAGGCCGCCAGAAGAATGGAGACAACCCAAAGATCGAGAAGAGACCCACCACCATTTAGGACAAGGGGTATGGCAGCAGGGGTACGGCAATAATCCCTCTACCAGTAAGAAGAAGAAGGAAGTATCAGAGTCCACAGCATGTCGAAAGACAACAAGGCACTATCGCCCTAGTGCCGCCCGGTGGGGGAAAGGGGGGTGCTCCTCGAGTCTCCCACGACTCTTAGTGCCGTTCGAGGGTCCACACCCTTTGCAGCACCAGCCCACCCGGCGAAGAGACGGCACTAGGCCCCGGGGACTCGAGCGAAGCAAGATAACCCCTCGTGCAAAGAAGAAGGGCGAGGTAGGGTTTATGATTTGGGGTGGACAGATGTCTACCTCACGTAATCAAACAACACCAAGAAGGCGGGAACGGCCTCACTGCTTGATGGTATGTTTCCTGGGCCGGGGGTGATTTTGGTGACATGCTTGAAACGTAGGCTTCGACTAATTGCCCTTTCATAATATGCAGCTTGCGCAACTCACCCGAAGGTATTGTGCACTCAGCATACCAACAGGGTTTGCTTCACAGGAGGCTTTGTACCGTCTTCTACAGGGCAAGGCTTATCATCACCGGTGCCACGGCGGTTTGAAAGGGATGCCAAGGCTGCAGTGTCTGTCACTGCTCGGGTTGCTTGGGTCTGTAGGTTGACGATAAGGATGCGATAGTGGCCTACATGAAGTTCAAGCCCTAAACCCCTAACCCTAAACTTCCACACCGGCCGAGCTGCAGAACTGACCAAGCAGATCCTCAGCTCCGGAGGACTTCGTTTGGCTGCACATCGGGTAGATACCAGAGTCTCCGAAAGTAGGGGACCCCATTATAGTGCCCTAAATAGTAGGATCCGTAATACAAGGAACCCCAAACAAGGTATCCTAATTTTTCGGAAACTCCCATACTAGTAGGAGGACACAACCCATGGTGCAGTGCCGTGAATTTCGCAGGGGTCCTATCACAGGGCTCCGCTGTGTTACGATGCTTCCCGAACTCATCTTCTCCAGTGCATCCTACCCCTTCATTCGTCGCCGGAGCCGACTCCCAAGTAGGAATGCAAGTCGACTTTCCGATTCAAAGCCGAAGCGCTCGTAGCCGTCGGCATCTTTGACGATTGCCACAGCTAAGGTTCCAGACTCAAGCTCCTGCCGGCGGTTCCGAGGCAGACATTCATGGGAATTTCGGATGTTTGCGATTTGCGCTGGGAGTGTAAAGCTCGGAACAAGCAAGTTAAGGGATTTAGGATTTCCCGACACGAAACATGGTTGTCAGCTCAACCTTCTGGTTCTTGCTGGACCAAGAATGGCAGAATACGTTCTAAGCCGAAATGCTCGCCTTGGCACTGAGGCCTTACCTGGAACATCTTTTAGTCACGTCGGGACAAGAGCTGCTTAAAGAAAGGGGCAGCAAACGTGAGTCCCCCGAGCATTTGGTGCGTGGTGCTTCATGGCTGCAGTTGCGCTGTTGCCGTGCCACCCGACATTAACTTGGAGAACAAGACACTGTTGCAGCGAAAAAAAGTAAACCGTTCGTAAACCATGGACCCTATGAAACAGAGTGCAACAGCTGAGAGCAGCACGGGTGGCGGCTTGAGAGGGTTGGTCCGGAGTTTCTCCAGCTGCTCCTCACATGGGGATCTCATGACACATTTTTCAGCATGGGCTTGGACTGTGTGCCAGCGAACACTCCTCAACAGCAGGGCCTTCTCGTTTCACAAGGGACAATCCAAAACCCCGAACCCCAAATCCCAATCCCCAAACTCTGAATCCGGAGCCGCCAACCCTTGACCCGAAGACCCTAAATGATGGATTCATGGCAAGCTCACCCTCCTGAGGCCTCACGCTTCCAGGCTTCCGAAGAAAGGACCGTTGCTACCGGTGCAGCAGGATGCGTTTCGGAGGAAGGCCCAGATGATAAGAAACCTGAAGAGTCTATATTCGGGTTTCGGGCTGAGTTACTCTTAGTTGCTTTTAGTATAGTAGCCCTAACTTTTTCAACCTAAACCCTGATATTATGGACTTTAGGCTGCTCCTTTCACTCAGGTATGTTGTCCACAAAACCCCTGAACCCCTAAAGCAACTCTCGAAGCCACTGAGAGCAACCCGGCCTCCGGGGAGGGTGAGCAAGCCATCGGTGGCAAGCCGCGCATCCGCCGCAAGGCCGGCAACTCGTTGAATTCCTCGGGCAATCCAGGCGAGGCATTCCTGACTTTACGCTCTCGCAACTCGGACAATGCCAGAAAAATGCATTCCTGACTTTAGGGTTTAGGGTTTAGGGATGATTTGAACTGCTTACATTGCTATTACAAAACCCCATAACACTGAGCAGACACCATGCTCTAGAAAACAGACATAGACGAGGTCGTGCTGGAAACAGTGGCAGCGGAGCATCTACAGGGTTTGGAGCCAGGGTTTTCCAGCGGTGCCCTGGAACTCTTCTGAGCAAAATTTCACTTTTGTTTTTATTAAGTCATGATGATTTCGCTTGTTGGATGCTAGTATCATCTACGTAACTTCTAAATACCACTAGAGTGGCTTCGAGTACCACTAGGGCTACGAATGCGACAGCGACTGCCGCCTCGACTGCAGCGACGACGACTTCTATGCTACAGCTCCTGCATGCCACTGCGACCTCAACTTTTACTACTAGTTACTACTTACTGCTTACTACATTACTGCGTACTGCGTCCTGCGTACTACGTCCTGCGTACTCCGTACTACGTACTACGCACTACTACTACTACTACTACTACTACTACTACTACTACTACTACTACTACTACTACTACTACTACTACTACTACTCCCACCACTACGACTACCACTATACTACCATTTCTACCACCACTACTACTGCTGCTGCTGCTACTGCTACTGCTACCGCTGCTACTAGAGCCACTACTGTAATTGTCCTGGGAGCTGGAGGAGGAGGACAGTAGAAGTAATGAGCAGGAGTAGAAATAGGAGTGGCAGTAGCAGTCGTTGCAATATGTTCTGCGCCACAGAATGCTTGAGACCACTGCTTCTGGGGCGTCCAGCACCAAAACAATAAGTGTGCTTGCAACTTTTCTGCCACGCCTCGTTGTCTTTCTTTGGAAGCTCCAGATAGCTGCCATGCACAAATGTTAGCATATAGTCTAGGTATGTATAAATGATGAATGAATATATATATATATATATATACACACTGTACACATATGTCCACAAATTTGGTTAATATCTATGGATCGATAGAAAGACAGACAAGTAGCGAGCAGCTAGCAGTTTTCTTATAGAAACGCTGGACTGCTGAGGCTGCCAAGGGAGGCTAATCCTCGGGGGATGGACATCCGAAATCCTGTCGTTGTTCCAAGG